>NQII01010036.1:3750-43085 GCA_002778355.1 Clitarchus hookeri
CCCGCGTATATGTGTCTGCGGGCTGCAGACTGCGGGTGTGCACAGACATAGACAAGCTGACCTGGTCGTAGTCGAGGTGGTGGTCGGCAGCCACCGTGCAATGAAAACACTGTGTTGCACTTCCACAAGGATTGCAGTGTGAATGGTGATTGGCTGTCTGGAAAACTTGTGAGTGTCCTGACTGGCTGTCTCGCCTGGGCACTGGATGCCTTAGCTGTGTGAACCATGGGCGAAGGGGTACCCTCCGATTATCTCCACGCACGTGGGAATGAGACAGTGTGCGGAGGGAGCTTGTGTACCCACAGATTAGTTCCACGTGCACAGTGAGGAATGATTACAACAGTGCGGAGGGGGATTGGTTACCCTCTGATTATCTCTGCGTGCATAGTGATGAAGTGCGTGGGTGATAAGTTGGACGTACGATGCTGATGATGGGATGAGTCAGGAGCACAAGGTTGTCAAACAAACGACACTATGAATGACAGGTGCTTGGCGGAGTGATGCAATGAGTTTTCAAGTTGACTTGAACTGTGTTTATATATTGATATGCAATGCAGTTGTTAAATGGATTGGACTTCCCTTTATACCTGCTGAAAATATTAAAATATGTATACCTGGTGAAAAATAAATTAATTGCCACATATAAATAATAAATACATGACACTGTAAATTAGAAGAATGTATGAATGAGTAATGGTGTGAAAGTGATTTTACTTCCCAAAAGGCTTTTCATAGGCACGCTGCTAATTTGAAGGATACTAGTGAGCTTGCCGTTCTTGCTGCGAAGTTGATATGCTGCTGTGTGGTGAGCGTAGGAACAGATGTATTCGTGCGTGGCTGCTTGACAAGTAGAGTGCCGCGGGAGGGGAGGAGTGGTGCCCGCTGCACGCTCCCAGGCCTGACGACTTGCGGAGGGGAGGGGAGACGGCTGCCCGCCGATTAGCCTCTGTGTGCGAGCCGGTGCTGTGGAGGAGGGGAGGTTGAGGCTCGCGTGTTGTTTCCTGCGCAGCTGTGAAGTGATGAATGATGTAGCCACGAACGTAACACATACACATGTCCTGAATGCACTGCCTGTTTTATGTTGGGTAGTAGCTCATGATAGCGGCAACACGTTGCACTTGTCACATGTAGAGGAAATTTCCAAGGTGGGTTGGTAGCACTGGAATCATCTGTTGGGGAAAGGCAGGCGTGGGAAAGTGGTGGCGAGTGGTGGTATGTAAAGGGCAGATGGTAGGATAGGGTTAGGTGCTGAAGTCAAGGCCGGCTGACAGGGTGTCGAATGAGCGAGTGCCACGGGTTTGTTTAAATCTGCCACGTGTGCGCTGATAGTGTGTGACAGTTGCAGTGCGGTGTCTGCCGCTGCTGTACATNGGGTTTGTTTAAATCTGCCACGTGTGCGCTGATAGTGTGTGACAGTTGCAGTGCGGTGTCTGCCGCTGCTGTACATTACTGACATGTGAATTTGCCAACTTGTACTCTGTGTCTCGCCAGGCTGCAAACATAGCCCGTGTACATGCACTGCACACACCCTGCATTTCAACACGTCATTACTTTCACCTCCTGGACACACTGGGTGGTGACATTGCGTTGGTTGACACTCTGCATCGTTGTATACTGTAGAAGTGTTCAATTGATTGTTATTGCTGTGGCACTGTGAGCACTGAAAGTTCCGGTTTTGTATGGTCGCGAGTTGGGTTGTGGTTAGGCACATTGAGTGGTAATGCTGTAGGCACAAGGTACACTGGAGAGTAGGGATGCCTTGGCTCATGCACAGTAAACTGGCAAACAAAATTTTGTTGATCGGGAGCTGAATGTTGGAATTTTGTTGACTTATATTGTCCAAAACTTTAAATTTGNGGCAAACAAAATTTTGTTGATCGGGAGCTGAATGTTGGAATTTTGTTGACTTATATTGTCCAAAACTTTAAATTTGCACTGGCTTTGAATTTGGTTTATCACATCGGAGCTGTACATGTGTTCGCGGTTGTTCGCAGCGCGGTTGCTCATTGGTTGGTCGCACTTGCAATATGTTGTGCCTAATTCATACTTGTCCAGTACATCCTGTGGGATGGGGCACAAGCATTGCCAACATAGAGGTGTTGGGACGCCTGCAGGTGTCAGACCAGCCATTGTTGATGGTTGCGGTGTGGCAGCCGAATTCGGCGGTCGGGATCAAGGCCTTGGCCCACCCCTCACGGTTGACCACCCTGCGCCTGCTCGGAGCAGTGTACCGCCCGTTAGTGGAGGGAGTTTGCACGCCTGCGCACACAGCCCGCTGTGCCAATTGATAATCCCAGCTGGTGTTGTGGTGTTTGAAGCAGGGGAGGGAATTGAGTGCAGGTGCACTCGCCCGCTCTGCTGCGCAGTTCACGGAGTTGGAGGGGGGGGACTCTCACTGTCTCGTTATGGCGGACTCGCTGCGCGTCCTGTGCCGTTGATGTAATGGCGGCTGTGAAACTGGTTTTGTCATGCTTTTACGCCACATGGTGTGGCGTCTCTGGGCGTCGTTCAGGTGTCTGACTGGCATCAGAGTGTTGTCCCAGGTTGATCACACTGCTCCTGACATGCTCTTGATGTTGTCAGGGAGAACAATAGGTGGGAAAGGCTCAAAAAGGGGTTGAGCGGCCAGGAAATTTTGGAGGTTTCTGGGTTGAAAAATGTGAAAGGTATGCACCACATTGGGTGCCAATTTAACACCGGTTGAATTGCATAAGAAAAATGTTGAAAAATTAGGGTTTTCAGCAGGATAAATGGCCCCATGGAATGGCGCCAATTTAACGCCTATTGGCTGAGTGGTGTTGGGTAAATGGAAGTTTCGAGGGGCAGTGAAAAACATTGTTAGGTGGGTTTTGGAGATGGATACCAGACTAGGCGCCAGACGCCATCAGCAGGCGGTACCAATTGTTGCTGCTGGTGATGATCTCAGGGTATGGCGGGCTGTTCACCCGAACGTACGTAGTCTCTCGGTGAATTGTTGGAAATGCCCCTCTCTCCTGACACTTACATGGAAAATACTGAGGACCTATTCAGGCTGTCCCACACTCCTTAAACTGTAAAAGCTCTGAGTTGAGCATACTGACTGTTAAGTAATTTACGTGATACTGGATGAAAGCGGGTTATAGGAGACCTGTACCCCGGACGATGCTATACCAACACTTACCTAAGAGTAAATTCTAATTAAGAAATAATTTGTGTATTAAAAATCATAACTTTTAAGAAAATATGCTAATTTATTGTTTTATTTTATTAGAAATATAAATATTTCCAATGGTGGCGTAGTGTTGTTTACACAACTTTGGCCCACCTTAACATTATGTATCAATTACCAACCAATTATAACATTGGTATAACATGTAACCAATTAAAAGTATTTCAAAGAGAGAGGATCTCGGGTCTTGAAACACAGTTGCAATTTATATAATATGAAAAAGAGGCATTGTTTACAATCAGAACGTTTGTTACATAATTTGATATAAAATGTTGGTTGTACAATGTTGGTCCAACAGAAAAGTAAATTCCAATTACGAACAGTATGTTTATCTACATTTTAACAACCATCAATCAACCGGTTTAATGTTTAAAAATATTACTCTTACAGTATGTTCTGGCATATTCTGATTTAGTGGAGTCATTGTCTGACGGGCGCTAACTATTTTCATAACATTTTCGTAGTAGCTGATTTTTGTTGGCATATTACATTGGGTCAATGATGAATTAATAATGTATGTGTTCCAGCCCAACATATAGCCAAACTTCTCAACCAAATGCCAACCGTTGCTACTGGGGACAGGTACATAAAAAATAACTTGATATAACTCAAAATAAACCCAGTCCTCCTACATGTCTTAAATGTTTCGAGTGAGGAAAAGTTAATACAAAAATTGGCCATAGTTATGAAAATTTACAATAAAGAAGAATTAATCTATGACCTTGATTTCCATAAATCACTGTTGAACTTAGATTTAAAATAAAGAAATCTATTCAACAGTAACTAATTCTTTGAGTTTTCAATATTAGCTATACTAGGCCAAAGTTACCTGAAGTCAAAATTCAAGTTTTAATTTTTGAAATATGAAATCTTAATTTTATGTTAATTTATTTAGGTAATATATATTTACCTCACATTTACACATGGAATAGGAATAAATGAACAATCCAAACATGAATGTATGACTTACAGTTGTGTATATTTCACAGTAATGAGCTGCAGTCATAGATGTATTATTTTTCGTGGAACTTTACGAGTTGCTTATATATCTACCAAACTTTTAACTTCAGAGCGTATTCAATTCTGAAGAATTTTTCCGCAAGTTAAAACTAGAAGTTAAGATTTTCACTTGCTAACATATTCAAATTTATAATTTTTCTTTTAAATATTTTTTTTGCCATATCTAACTTAAAAGACATTATTTGCTAGTGTTGATTGTTGGTGTTCGTGTGTTTCGTATACTCTGTCTTCAGTAGCTTTTATTTGACACGTGAAAGTAAAAAAAAATGTTAATAAATAAATGTACAATTTGAAAAGGAAACAATTATGGTTCAATTTCCTTAGCACTTGTGTAGCTTTCGTCAACTGAACTACGTTAAGTTACTGCATGTAAAAAAAATTTCAAATATGAAAACCTTTTATTTAAAGCAAGGCAAAAATATGTGCTCACAAATTTTCCTTCCAGCTGTAACCTACAACAGGACATTAATTTTAGCAACTCCTTATATCTGGGTGTGCTTGCGTGCGCATATATATATTTTATTTTGAATCCAGAACATTACTGCATACAGTTTTATGCATCACTTTCAAATAGGAATGTGTTATATATAGGCTACACATGTAAGTAAAACGCTTTCCTTTGAAGTGTTAGTAGAATTATTGTTTCTGTATCAGAGGAGACAAAAATTANTACACATGTAAGTAAAACGCTTTCCTTTGAAGTGTTAGTAGAATTATTGTTTCTGTATCAGAGGAGACAAAAATTATTAGACAAACATTTTAAAAAAAGTATTAAGTTTTAACGGATTGCGAAAAAGTTATAGATATTGTTTTTTACTGTATTTTCTCTACAAAAAATATGTTGATTTCATTAAAAGTGATGTTTTGACTCAGTGTTGTTGACTGAATGGAGAAGGGGAAAAGAATTAATACGTAATTTTGTATGTCTATATAAATCTTTAAAATATATTAAAAGAAGTAGTGTCAGATTAATTTTTGTAACTTAGAGCCATTTGNTGTATGTCTATATAAATCTTTAAAATATATTAAAAGAAGTAGTGTCAGATTAATTTTTGTAACTTAGAGCCATTTTAGGTAGAATAAGTGTTATGAATGCTGTAGAAAATTGGTAACAACGTACAAACCTAAGTAAATGTAAGACATTTTAGTGTCAGAAAGCTTAGGAAATTTTATTTCGGCATATNGGTAACAACGTACAAACCTAAGTAAATGTAAGACATTTTAGTGTCAGAAAGCTTAGGAAATTTTATTTCGGCATATAAATAAAGGAAAGTTTCCAACACTCTTCATTGGATAATACATATTACTGGCTAATAAAAACTTGAAGTAACAGTAGTTCTAAAAATATAAATTATTAGAAGAGTTACAAATATAAATGTTTTGACACTGTTGTATGGCAGTCTGTAAGCCAATATATTTGACACTAGATCGNTAGAAGAGTTACAAATATAAATGTTTTGACACTGTTGTATGGCAGTCTGTAAGCCAATATATTTGACACTAGATCTTAATGTTACATTTATTTAAAACATTTTTGTTGGTTTCTGACACTACTTACTAACCATAAAGTGCCTGTTTTCTTATTCACCAGTCAAGGGACTTTTGCCTGGCTTCGTGCATACAAAAATGCATCAAGGTTGTGACGCCAATTTTTAGTTATCTAAATTTGCAGCAGGGACAGAAAGAACCCTTCAATGAACACGTCAAAAAAGGGAATAAGATGTATGACAGTCCCAAATCCTCGACTGGTTTTCGATATCCAATATTCAAAATGTCAGTATTTACTTCTTTTTCTTTTAATTTTCTGGGTATGACTTGGCTAATCAACCAAATCTGAAAACTTAAAATTTATAGTCTTAAAGGCTTATATATTAACATTTCATTAAATGTTTGACAGAGCTAATCTCTCGTGAAATTATTTTTAATTTTTGTTTTGATTTCACAGATTTCAAGTGCACATTTTTCATTTTCATTTTGTGAAACAGTCACGTTTGCACAACTTTTCATTATTGAATACAAAAATCAAAAATTTCATAACTTGAAATACATTTGCTGTGAGCACTGGTGTTTCTTCAAAAATAATTTTTGTTCTCAAGGTTTACACCTCTTGTTTGTCAGCAAGTTGAGACATCCGGTAGAATAATTCTCTCAATAATCTTTATTCGGCAGAGTAATGATGAAATGTGTAATTGTATTGGGTAAGAAAAATATATAGGTCTTGAAATGTTGAAAAAGCATTATGTAAAGGTTATATGTATAGTGTTTAACTTGTGTAAAAGTTAAGAGTACTTTTGCTCAAGAGCTGTTTTCATTTTTTCTTTATTGCATTTGATTATTCCCAGTTATTGTAACTTTTCTTCATACTAACAACAAATGTTTTTGTGGTTTTTCATTTGAATTGGTTTTTCAGGATGTCCTTGAAAACATGCGGAGAGAGGAAGTGCGGAAGGATTTTTTGACTGGTTGTAATGGAGCAGTAAAACTTTCAGAAGATGCTCTTGATAATTTGGATGATTTTTACGTTGAGATTTCTCTTGTGAGGGGTACTGAAGAGGAATTTCCAGCTTTCCAGGTAATCATCTGTGTAGTTATTCCATAAACATCTGAGCTGAATGCTAAAAGTAAAACTTTTTTTATAGCATTTCTAATGCCTTGAAGTGAGATGAACAGCAACTATTCTATAATGCAATCAGAGTGAAAATAGAATGCTCAGAAGCACACAAAACAAACAGGGTGAGTCCATTCCTCTAAAGAAAAATGTTGGAGGGGGGGGAGGTTTGTGGTTCTGTTGTGTGCCTTTGCTTCAGTAAGGATGCTTGGTTGACTCCTCTAGATTGTATATAGATGAGAGCAGAAACATCAGTCAATAGCACGCATGGAGTAACCATAGAAAACAACAGACTATGTTTTCAGCTCAGACATTACAAGCACCGCTGCCCTCCTTCCTCAATATCGCCAGATGCCTCCTCTTTGATGCTTCTACCCCTCAAACTGCATGAGGAGAATCTTCTCATTTGAATTGCACTCTTAAAAAAAATTTTTACTAGCTGTCTAATAATACACTGGAGAGCCAAAAAAACTGGTATAGGCGTGCGTATTTAAATAACAGAGGTATGAAACCAATCAGAGTAACGCGATGCGGTCGGCAGCGCCTATATAAGACAACAAGTGTCTGGCAAAGTTGCTAGATTGGTTACTGCTGCTACAATGGCAGGTTATCAAGATTTAAGTGAGTTTGAACGTGGTGTTATAGTCGGCGCACGAGAGATGGGACATAGCATCTCCAGGGTAGCGATAAAATTTGGATTTTCGCATACTACCATTTCACGAGTGTACCGTGAATATTGGGAATCCGGTAAAACATCAAATCTTTGACATCGCTACGGCNGTGCCAGCATGCGAACTATTCAACGGACCATCATTGATATGGGCTTTCGGAGCCGAAGGCCCACTCGTGTACCGTTGTTGACTGCATTACACAAAGCTTTACGACTCGCCTGGGCCCGCCAACACGCCATTAGACTGTTGATGACTGGAAACACGTTTCCTGGTCTGACGAATCTCGTTTCCAATTGTATCTGGCGGATGGACGTGTACAGGTATGGAGACATCCTCATGAATCCATGGACCCTATATGTCAACAGGGGACTGTTCAAGCTGGTGGAGGCTCTGTCATGGTATGGGGCGTGTGCAGTTGGCGTGAAATGGGACCCCTGATATGTCTATATACGACTCTGACAGGTGACAGACACGTAAGCATCCTTTACGATCACTTGCACCCATTCATGTCAATTGTGCATTCCGACGGACATGGACAATTCCAGCAGGACAATGTGACACCCCATACGTCGAGAGTTGCTACAGAGTGGCTCCAGGAACACTCTTCTGACTTTAGACACTTCCATTGGCCACCTAAATCACCAGACATGAACATTATTGAGCATATCTGGGATGCCTTGCAACGTGCTGTTCAGAAGAGATCTTCACCGCCTTGCACTCATATGGATTTGTGGACTGCCCTGCAGGATTCATGGTGTGAATTGCCTTCTGCATACCTTCAGACATTTGTCGAGTTCATGCCACGTTGTCTTGCGGCATTTCTGCGTGCTCGCGGGGGCCCTACACGATATTAGGCAGGTGTACCAATTTTTTTGGCTTTTCAGTGTATAATATTGATGATATGCAGAAGACTATAATAAATGAGCATATAGTGTTTCAGCTCATATTGTACGTACCGTTCATAGTTGAAATTTGAACAGGATCTGAATTAGATTTTTTATTGTATCTCCGTTGCTTACACCATTGCCATTAACCATTAAAAATTTAACAGTATGTTTTGCTTTGGATATTTTTGCTTTGTACATCAATGTGTGAATTTTAACACCTTATTTATCCTGAAATAGAACATGGAAAATGTAAATTTGGGTTTGAAAAAAATATGCTTCTTTGTATTGACAAGTAAGAAAAAAATCAGGGAATTTTGTAAAATGTATAGAGTTAGGGAAAATTTTTCAAGCAAACGTTGAAGTGTGAAGTTTGTATTTTAAGTTATGAAATTGTTTTTTCAATTAAGGAACTTGTTGGAAATGTTTACAGTTATTTTCACTCTTTAAGTTAGTGTTTATTACTAATGGATGTCAATAAACTGTTACCATATCTGTAATGTACAGTGAAACCGTGCTATAATGAATATGGCCTATAGCAACACATCTGCCATTGCGATAGTTTTTAAATGCACTATCATTTTCCCTATCATTTGAAAGGTACTTAACTTCGTTTATAACGAAAAGCTGTCAATGAAGCCTTTCGCTATAGCAATAGGAACATTTGTAAACTCGTTTTTTTTTTTTATGTTTAAACACCACGTATTGCAAGTGACATTCGCCCACTTGCCATGCGCGAGCCAGCTTTTGTTAGTCTGTGTGGCGAAACTCACGTCGGCGGGAGCTACGAGAAGAGCAGCCGGCGGGTGTTGAGGGATAAGGAAAATGGTATTATAGAGGAGGGGAGAGGTACGAATGGGAGTAGAGCTAGTCGAAGCCAAGCAAAGAGGGGTACGCTGGTTAATAGAGGAAGGTGAATGGTGGCGGCAAGAGGCTTACAGCCTACCGCTCCTGTTATACTGTGGGAGTAGGAAGACTCTGCCGCTTGCAGGGTCATTGCATCGCCACCTGCAAGGGGAAAAGCATGATTACGTCTTAACAGTTGCTAGACAATGCTACATTGTTTATGATACCGTATTTACTCGTGTATAGTGCGCACCATGATTTTTGCAACAAGTACCAGGAAGAATTTATTTAAAAAATATAATTGCACCAACAATTTGTGGCACTTGTTAGTATGTAGCAAATTATTCTTCTTTTATATTAATGTGTGGTGATTGTGATATGTTTGGAAAATAATTTAATTAAATAACTTGCGGTGCTAAAAGCCAAAACATTGTGGCCCCGCCGCCGCTTGTCATCACTGCCGAAGCTCAGAGCGGAGGTAGTTCNAGCCGAAGGCCCACTCGTGTACCGTTGTTGACTGCATTACACAAAGCTTTACGACTCGCCTGGGCCCGCCAACACCGCCATTAGACTGTTGATGACTGGAAACACGTTTCCTGGTCTGACAAATCTCGTTTCCAATTGTATCGGGCGAATGGACGTGTACAGGTATGGAGACATCCTCATGAATCCATGGACCCTATATGTCAACAGGGGACTGTTCAAGCTGGTGGAGGCTCTGTCATGGTATGGGGCGTGTGCAGTTGGCATGAAATGGGACCCCTGATATGTCTATATACGACTCTGACAGGCGACAGATACGTAAGCATCCTTTACGATCACTTGCACCCATTCATGTCAATTGTGCATTCCGACGGACATGGACAATTCCAGCAGGACAATGCGACACCCCATACGTCGAGAGTTGCTACAGAGTGGCTCCAGGAACACTCTTCTGACTTTAGACACTTCCATTGGCCACCTAAATCACCAGACATGAACATTATTGAGCATATCTGGGATGCCTTGCAACGTGCTGTTCAGAAGAGATCTCCACCGCCTTGCACTCATATGGATTTGTGGACTGCCCTGCAGGATTCATGGTGTGAATTGCCTCCTGCATACCTTCAGACATTTGTCGAGTCCATGCCACGTTGTCTTGCGGCATTTCTGCGTGCTCGCGGGGGCCCTACACGATATTAGGCAGGTGTACCAGTTTTTTTGGCTCTTCAGTGTATAATAAATGAGCATATAGTGTTTCAGCTCATATTGTACTTACTGTTCATAGTTGAAATTTGAACAGGATCTGAATTAGATTTTTTATTGTATCTCCATTGCTTACACCATTGCCATTAACCATTAAAAATTTAACAGTATGTTTTGCTTTGGATATTTTTGCTTTGTACATCAATGTGTGAATTTTAACACCTTATTTATCCTGAAATAACACATGGAAAATGTAAATTTGGGTTTGAAAAAAATATGCTTCTTTGTATTGACAAGTAAGAAAAAAATCAGGGAATTTAGTAAAATTTATAGAGTTGGGGAAAATTTTTCAAGCAAACGTNAGTAAAATTTATAGAGTTGGGGAAAATTTTTCAAGCAAACGTTGAAGTGTGAAGTTTGCATTTTAAGTTATGAAATTGTTTTTTCAATTAAGGAAGTTGTTGGAAATGTTTACAGTTATTTTCACTCTCTAAGTTAGTGATTATTACTAATGGATGTCAATAAACTGTTACCATATCTGTAATGTACAGTGAAACCGTGCTATAACGAATATGGCCTATAGCAACACATCTGCCATTGTGATAGTTTTTAAATGCACTATCATTTTCCCTATCATTTGAAAGGTACTTAACTTCGTTTATAACGAAAAGCTGTCAATGAAGCCTTTCGCTATAGCAATAGGAACATTTGTAAACTCGTTTTTTTTTTTTTTTATGTTTAAACACCACGTATCGCAAGTGACATTCGCCCACTTGCCATGCGCGAGCCAGCTTTTGTTAGTCTGTGTGGCGAAACTCACGTCGGCGGGAGCTACGAGAAGAGCAGCCGGCGGGTGTTGAGGGATAAGGAAAATGGTATTATAGAGGAGGGGAGAGGTACGAATGGGAGTAGAGCTAGTCGAAGCCAAGCAAAGAGGGGTACGCTGGTTAATAGAGGAAGGTGAATGGTGGCGGCAAGAGGCTTACAGCCTACCGCTCCTGTTATACTGTGGGAGTAGGAAGACTCTGCCGCTTGCAAGGTCATTGCATCGCCACCTGCAAGGGAAAAGCATGATTACGTCTTAACAGTTGCTAGGCAATGCTACATTGTTTATGATACCGTATTTACTCGTGTATAGTGCGCACCATGATTTTTTGCAACAAGTACCAGGAAGAATTTATTTAAAAAAATATAATTGCACCAACAATTTGTGGCACTTGTTAGTATGTAGCAAATTATTATTCTTTTATATTAATGTGTGGTGGTTGTAATATGTTTGGAAAATAATTTAATTAAATAACTTGCGGTGCTAAAAGCCAAAACATTGTGGCCCGCCGCCGCTTGTCATCACTGCCGAAGCTCAGAGCGGAGGTAGTTCAGGCCCCTTGAAGGGCCCTTAACCACCCAGCGGGGTTCTCATCTGACCTACAAGGAGATTAGGAAGAAGCACGATTGGCCCACNCTACAAGGAGATTAAGAAGAAGCAAGATTGGCCCCCTCCCAACTCCCTGCACCATCCCAATTTGTAGTTACGGAGGTTTCCCTCCGCAGCTAATTTAATGGGCACACTGAGTTTCCCCAGCAAGCCCCGGCATCCCATAATATTCCCCTCAACATGCCAGCACAGGAAAAGAGGTGGGAGGCAGCACTGCCTATGTGGTTGACTCTACTTTAGTTTAGTTGTTAAATAAAACAGGAATTTTGAATATTGCAGGTTTTTTTATATTATTAAAAACAAATTTAAAATGTCAAAGTTTGTTATAAAGTTGTCTTAGATCGTAAGGGCATGGCCTGGGAAATGTTTTGTAATTGAAAAAAGTTATTTCATAATCTGTGATGTTTGTTGTGAAAAAATGGGAATTTTAATATTGCAGGTTTTAAAAGTATTAAAAATGGATTTTAAATGCCAGAGTTTGTTATAAAAATGTCGTAAATCGTAAGGGCGTGACCCGAGAAAAGTTTTGAAATTTAAAAAATAGTTTTCCATAAGCGGTGATGTTAAGTAACTGGTATTTAAAGAATGATTTCATAAGTGATTTTAAGTTGATGTTTTAATTTGAAATGCTATTGAAAGTTTACTAGTATGTTATTTTGTGTGTTGAGGGGTTGATTTGGTTAAATTACGCTTATTTCCTCGTGGGTGTGTGTCACTGCCAAGCGAGTAAAAGTTTGTTTGGAAACTTGGTTTTAAAATATTTTAAGTCGCGAAAAGACGCTGAGGGCGCATAATTAATGATTTAAAACAGTTTGTTTAGTTATTATTCTTTCAATAATACTTGAAAACAGTAATTAGTTTTGAAAAAGAAAGCTTCAAAAAAAAATTGTGACTTGCTGTAAGATGGAAGGTACCCTATGGTCATTAAAATACCGTTAACAACTGCTGCGGTGGCCGACTTTAGTTTTCTTTTACACGCCTTGCTGGTATTTTTTGCCGTGTTGGGATGTCACCCCTAAAAAGAAATGTTTCGTCTCTTTCTTTCTTCTCAACTTGAGAGGTTGGCTATCCTCTGCCTTACATGGAAACAAAGAAAGTTTGGAGGAATTTATCGATCGGCAACATGAATGTGAAAGGGAGTGGAGAGGAAACTTAAACATGTGGAAGCTCTGCTTTGAGGCGTGACAGGTTTATAAAATGATGAGGGGTCGGGGGGAGAGACAGGAGAAGTAAAGGTAGGTGAAAGAGAGAGACAAGGAGTGAAATAGCATGCTGATTGGTAGGCAACTAACTCCATCTCGCAACCCAAAAATTTGGGGGTGGGGAAGAAGAAAGGAGGAAGAGACGTCACGCGCATCTGCTGGTCGTTACATACACTTCATACGCGTAGTTTACGGCATTCTTTAAACACAGGAGTTACAAGGGCAGCCCGTAAGAACCTCCTGGTCGGAAGGGCAACACTGTACATTACACACAGTAAATTTGGGCACAGCGCTTTCGTAAACTCTAAAAAAAAAAAAAAAAACTGGGCATGGTAAATTATGTTATAACGATAACTCGCTATAGCGATAATTTATTTTGCCATTGTCGACTATTGCTATAATGTGGTTCCACTGTATACTACTGCGTGAAGTTGTTAACATTTATCTGTGTATTTCCCTAGGAAATTGAACAATATACGTGCCATATGTTAAATTATTTAATCTGAAATTATTTTGTATACTACTCATGCTGGAAATTTTAAGTTCTGCATATGTGTCGTATTGTTATGAATTGACTTAGATTAATTCCTAAAAAGGGCTATATGGGTGTAAAATATAACTCATAGTTAGGTAGAGCATAACAGTAAAATATGGGTTTTTTTTAAACATTTAAGATCATAAAATAACTATATAACTACAAATATTTCTTGTGGTAGCTTTAAAAGAAATAACAAGATGTTTTATTATACTAAGGAACCACAACATTTTTTATTAGAAGTTAATTGGAGAGTTCCCACCTTGTCCATGTTGCTGTAGGCTGATTAAGGCCGTGGTTAGCAACAGCTGGGCACACCCATCTCCAGACATCCTCTTGGTCTGACGCCCCAATGACAAAAAATACTGTTCATAGGGTTCCGNTGGTTAGCGACAGCACACCCATCTCCAGACATCCTCTTGGTCTGACGCCCCAATGACAAAAAATGCTGTTCATAGGGTTCTGCTGACCTGTATCAAGCATGTTGTGCAAGTTCTCTGCCCCATTTCTGGCAGGTGGAGGGGGTTTCTGCTTTGCCTTTCGCAAGGTACTTCGGCAATCTCAGCTCATCTCTTGGATTAATGTTTGAAGGTGTGATCAGGCAGGCCGTCTAGCTAAGGCCTGATCACAGTTCATAACAGTATGTATTCAGAAGATGTTCACAACTTAAATTTTTTTACACATGTTCATTTCCAATTTTTTTATTATTCAATAGCAGTTGTGTTACATTTGTTGATGAGTTTTTATCAAACAAGAAGTTATCAATATTACTAATGAGCCTACTTTCCTCTGCATTGAGGCAAATCATTTTGATGAAGTTTTCTAAAAGTTAGATGGTAGGTGGGTCTTTATGTCTTGTTGAAAGTAATATCATAAGAGATGCAACCACAAACAAATGCAATACTAGGGAGACAATTACAAATACACACATGCCTTATCTGGGACTCGAACACAGAATGCCTCGTACCCTAAGCTGACTTGCAGAAGTAGGGATTTGGAGCAGCAACTTTGGTAGTAATAAGTTTCAAGTTTTGGTAGACTGGCTTTACATATTAAAAATATTTACAGTGACTTAATTTTGAAAACTGTTTGAATCTATTAAATCATGTAAGTTTACATGGCTAACAGTAGCACTACTTCTGTTCAGAATTGGGTAAAAATAGGTTGCCTAGATGATATATGGCATAAAAGCTTAAGTTTCTCATTTGGCGCTATTGTACAAAAAGGTATAAAAACAGGCTCTGTATACGCATATCTGATGCATCTAATAGATAATTGCAGTATAAAATGTTTTATTGAAATTTGTCAAATTATTTAATAAATATGATTAAATTATCTAAATAATTTATATTGCACCATTTGAAAAAAAATGTCTGAAATGTCTGACCCACATAAATGATGCAAGTTTACATTGTCCTCTGTGGTACCATGTGCACAAAATTTGGTGGGAATTGGATGATTGGTTCCCGAGACTGCATAAATGTTGCATTTTATCACCAGTTATCTTACAAAAAGTCACCAAAAGACAATCTCTATAAGCATATTTGATGCTTCTAATGGCTACTCTCAGCATACTAAGTTTAATTAAGAGCAGTTACATTGTTTAATAGATATGAGAAACGTATCTAAATAATTTGTATTACTGCCATGCTGTGAATAGTCAGACACATTGTAACGTTTGCTGCTACAGTTACACAGCCGACGTTAAGTTGCCACTTCTAGCTCAGAGGTAGTACACGAGACTCTGTACAATGGACGCCAATTAATGATGAAATAAAGTCAAGTTCCAGAGTATTTGTTATATACTTTTATTTAACAGTTAAGTGACACATTTCACTTCCTAAGTTCTGGATATGCAGAGTACAAAACGTGCACAGATAAATAGACATGAGCAGAACAAAGCCACAGTTGTTTACGAATTATTGCTTTTCTTACAAACTGGCCTGAAGAAATAAGAAATGCAGCGACCTCCCACACCGGCATAGAAATAATATAGCAAGTTCAAGAGTTTGCCGATGTGGGGGTTAGCGTCACACCCGACGCGGCCTAGACGACCATTCTACCACCGAACTGAAGGGCGACNGCACGCTCTCCCCACATTATCGAAACTGCATTGTAGGAACTAAAACTGCGCTGTCAACATACAGATAAACAAACTTCTCGTATAAAATTTGTACAACGCAGTCTGAAAAAAGCACATCTAATGTTGACGCTTAACAAAAACTCAAAACGAAACAGCAAACAGACGCCTGATAAACGTAAAATAGCAAACGTATGCCTGATAAACAAACTATCACGGAGAAACAAACCACCGCTGCTTTAATTTTAATAAAAATATTACAAAGCTTGGAAAAACGATCAAAATTGAAACACGTGTCCCGGTCCCTAAAATTAAGAATGCTGCGTCATTACATTTAAATATGGCCTACTGTAGCACTTCTTATGTGCAAAGTTGGGTGGGAATCTGTTGGTTTGTCCCAGACAAGTAACATAAAAGCTCCAGTTTTTTATGTGGTGCTATTTTCATTTCTGTATTGGCACATTCTATGTTTATCATAGATACTTCTACGCAGTACAGTCGGTTGAAATTGTTTGGGACATATAGCTAACTAACCTAAAATATTTACATGGTTATTTTGAAAATATGTGACTACCTTCATAAGGCATATAAATTTAAATGGACTATAAAAGTATAACTTGCAGTATAAATTGTAGCACAAAAGCTTAATCTTTCATGAAGTGCTATCTTCCAAAATTGCTGACAAAAGAGGCTATTCTTTGACATATTTTATACTTCTAAAAGATAATTTCAGCATAACAATTTGGAATTTTGGTTGAAACTGGTTAAGCCAGGGGGGTGAAACTGGTATAGGACTTCCAGGTCATATATATATATATATATATATTGTAACCTGTGTCGAGAACAGCTGCGGTAGTAGCAAGCAAATTCAGCCATTTTTGTTATTTTTTGCAAGTCTTGTATATGTTTGTCGAGGTTATGTAAGCACGTGTCTACAATTTTGGTCTAAGGTATTGAACAATTTCAATGCTCATTTGTGGGGGAGTAAGTGTGCCATCTTATAAAATTTGCAGTGTTCATGTCACGCGTTTTATTTTAAGGGTTATATGTATATGTTATTCGTGTCGTGTTTTATTCTCAGCACTCGTGCCACAGTGCTCTTCTTAGCTTAATGCACTAGTAATTCGGCCGACTCCTTACATGTGTTCCAACAACCAACTGATTATGTGTAATTCATACTGTTGAGTAAACGCCACAGCAAGTTATGTGCTGATTTTCAGTGGTAAGATGGGACGATTATGGAAGTAAGATACGTACGTATTGGTGAGCTGTGTTTGCCAAGGAAGATACCCATTTATAGTCTACGGAGTAAGAAAACTGGAACGTAGATCCAGTTCATCGTGCTACTAGCTAGAGTCTACAATTGTAACACTGCCTGACCATTACCTAACTTGTAATGTTTTTTTTTTCTTCTCTATTCTGAAAATTTTGGGAACACTATACTAATTTTAATGCATTTTGAACTATTATCCTTGGTTATACCCATTTTAATCTGGTGAATATTTCATTATGAAGAGTTAGGGGTTCATCTGAAGGAAATGTTCACAATACCAGAAATTTGTATGTATATGCCGTATACAAGCTAAGTAAGATACACGATAAGAGAGGAGGGCAATGAAAATCAGGGAAGTTGCAGGGTAAAATACGTAAAACGTACAAAAAGTGTAAATCATTAAATAGGTAATAAAAACCCCACAGAATTCCATAAATTGCCCCAGAACTGTGATTGCATGCAAAATCAGTGCAACTGTGGTTCGCAGAGTGCAAGCAATTTGTGTGTGTGGGTGGTAGTGGGATCTCGCTGATTTACCTCCATGTAATTTTTTTCTTTTTTTTACCAAATTTGTACGAGAGAATTTATGGAACGATCAAGGAAAACAAGTATGAAGCATTTAAATTAATGTGGTTCTGTGTGCTCGCTATTGCTCGTGCTTCATGAGGTCGAGAGACCTAGATTTTGCATGGAATAACTATTTTATGGCTGTGATATAGGTTATAGAGGCGGTTGGAAAGGGCAATGTTGGTATTGCAAAATGACTTTCTGCAGTAGTCAACTTTTTTAAGAAACAGTGNACCAAATTTGTACGAGAGAATTTATGGAACGATCAAGGAAAACAAGTATGAAGCATTTAAATTAATGTGGTTCTGAGTGCTCGCTATTGCTCGTGCTTCATGAGGTCGAGAGACCTAGATTTTGCATGGAATAACTATTTTATGGCTGTGACATAGGTTGTAGAGGCGGTTGGAAAGGGCAATGTTGGTATTGCAAAATGACTTTCTGCAGTAGTCAACTTTTTTAAGAAACAGTGNTAGAGGCGGTTGGAAAGGGCAATGTTGGTATTGCAAAATGACTTTCTGCAGTAGTCAACTTTTTTAAGAAACAGTGATGTTATTGTACTCGCCTATGTTTGCAGCGGTGAAAAGTAAGTTGTGTATTTACTCGCGTTTGTCTGAGAACTGACAGTAAAACATTCTCTGACACGCAACCTATGAAATGCGGTGTCCTACCATACTGTGGAAGGCTGTGACGTACATCAGTCTCTCATCATATCTCACGTTAAGAACACAGTTCATGCTACATTCGTAAATTACAAATCTTAACACGGTAGTTAGTAAATTACCAATAGCAAATGCAGCAACATTCCTCTCACTATGTACTGCACAACCCTAGAACGAAAGCTACCCGAATAAAAATTTTCCACGCCAATGGTAACAGCGGATGCAGCATACTGTTTTACTTTCTTTCACTGCGCTTAGCCATAAGGGTTATGGGCAGCAACATGGCAATTTGCATAAAGAACGAATGGTAACCACTTATATTCCTCTAATTAGTTTTTATCCAAACTATGTAATGAAGAATTACAGAAACATGTAATTCAAACACAGTAAGCCAATGCACTCTGTAAGATACCTACTACATACATTAAACCTACTCTATTGCAGTTTATGTTTACAAAAAGGTATTTTACCCCTACTTGGGAAGTTTAGACTTTTTTGTGTACTAAAAACTTAACATCATATTACATGACAGCATATTTACAACACAGAAGGCCTAGTTAGAGCAAAATATAGTACACGTAACGTGCAGAAACCTTTATTTCAAATGGGCCCTTACTCTTTCTATGATTGAAGTGCTGGTTTCGCGCTACCTTGTCGTCGTCTCTCGTCTTCACATGCTTTGATGTCACGTGTTATGGCTACATCAAAACTGGCAAACTATTAATTTACAAGTGAAATTAGGGTGATTATCAAATAAACTATGATCACAGAAGTTAATTAACGTTAGTGCCAAGTATACATGCAAATTGGCTAACTGTGATATTAAAACAGCATAATAACCATGTACATGTTAGATTACTAAAGTGTTTCAGTACAACATGTATATTTACCCATTAATACCGGAGTGGAAGAAGAGGTTTCTACGTAGTAATGCACCAAAACTATGGAAGGCTTCCAAATAGTTATGTTGACGTGTCTTCACACTTTTGGATCCAACCATTGAGAAATCTACCCATATATAACATTTTTGATTGTTTCCTAAACGNGACGTGTCTTCACACTTTTGGATCCAACCATTGAGAAATCTACCCATATATAACATTTTTGATTGTTTCCTAAACATCCCAAGTACCACAGGCATTTTATAATTGTGTCAACATAAAAGTACTTTAGTTTTAGTCAATTTGAACTCTTTCTTATATTTGGTTATTAATTATAATATTTAGTCTATAATTTATATTCATAAAAATAGAGAGAATATAGTTTTGATCTTAAAGCTTAGTCAGAGGGGCCACAGTGACTGAGTGGTTAGACTACTCCCTCCCTCCAAGGAGAACAGAGTTCAATCCCTGGCCGGGTCACTCCTGGATTTTTGCAAGTGGGAATCGTGCCGGACGATACTGCTGGTCGGTGGGTTTTCTCAGGGATCCGTTTCCCCTGCCCTTGCATTCTGGNGACGTGTCTTCACACTTTTGGATCCAACCATTGAGAAATCTACCCATATATAACATTTTTGATTGTTTCCTAAACGTCCCAAGTACCACAGGCATTTTATAATTGTGTCAACATAAAAGTGCTTTAGTTTGAGTCAATTTGAACTCTTTCTTATATTTGGTTATTAATTATAATATTTAGTCTATAATTGATATTCATAAAAATAGAGAGAATATAGTTTTGATCTTAAAGCTTAGTTAGAGGGGCCACAGTGACTGAGTGGTTAGACTACTCCCTCCCTCCAAGGAGAACAGAGTTCAATCCCTGGCCGGGTCACTCCTGGATTTTTGCAGGTGGGAATCGTGCCGGACGATACTGCTGGTCGGTGGGTTTTCTCAGGGATCCGTTTCCCCTGCCCTTGCATTCTGGNGTGGGAATCGTGCCGGACGATACTGCTGGTCGGTGGGTTTTCTCAGGGATCCGTTTCCCCTGCCCTTGCATTCTGGTGCTGCTCCATTCTTATCTAATTTCTCCCTTTTTGGCTCTCAAGACCTGGTTGTTAAGTGCTACTCAAATCTCTCCACTCAACTCAATGGCTTGTTAAAAAAATAGATCTTATGCAAAATACTATTACCCTGAGTGCGCATAAATGTGGTGCATTGTCACTTTGGTTCNTGTTAAAAAAATAGATCTTATGCAAAATACTATTACCCTGAGTGCGCATAAATGTGGTGCATTGTCACTTTGGTTCATTTTCTATACTTGGTTAAACTTTGTTTTATGTGGCAAAGGAATATCCAGAAAGCAGAACTTTAGCAGAAAAGTTTNATTTTCTATACTTGGTTAAACTTTGTTTTATGTGGCAAAGGAATATCCGGAAAGCAGAACTTTAGCAGAAAAGTTTGAAGTAACCATGAAAGGGCTACAATATATGTAAGTACCTACTTTATTAATGTATTTTTACAGAAGGTCCCATAAGCGATTTGATGTTGTTCCAAATGTAATTGCTTTGTACCAGTTATGAATTTTTTGTATTTGAGTTTATTATAATACTGCTGATCAATATGTATGAATGTGAGTTTTTTATTATTTACTTGCTCAAAATTGAATTCTAACACTACATGTACATTGCACAAATGTGTAGTCACATGGAACAATAAAGGAATTGAAATGAATTGTCAAATAATAAAGGTTAACAAGAAACATAGCAATGTTTCTTGTTAACCTTTATTATTTGACTGGCAGGCTAAGTTTGTTTCTATTAATATTGCTGAAAGATTGTTTTTAGATGCCCAAAATTAAATTACGTATTTTAAAATAAAGTTAAATTTCTTTAGAACCCCAGTCCCTTCGTTGCTTAGGTATTTATGTGGAAACCTGTCTATTAAGCATATTAAGGTATGTAAGGTTCTGTGGGTTTAGTTAGCCAAGTTTAAAATTGTAAAATTAAATTGTCTTTTTAAATTTACACTTATGCATGACAGTTTCGTGGAGTCATTTCAAAATAATTATAAGGTTTGCACTACCTTAAAATAGTTATATTTAGGTATGAGTATCGTCATTTCTTGCTAAAGCATGTGTGTACGATGCTCATANGTATCGTCATTTCTTGCTAAAGCATGTGTGTACGATGCTCATATACTACATTTAGAGTAAAATTCCGGACTGAATTAAACTTGGACTGGAGTCAACACGGAGTGAACGTGGAGCGAAGAAGGATTGAAATGAGTTTAAAGTTTAATTTTAATTCTGGATTGACGTGTAAATATGGCGCGAAGTTGGAGTGAATCTGGAGTTGAAAATTTTTTTAGAGACATCTTTTGGCAANGGATTGACGTGTAAATATGGCGCGAAGTTGGAGTGAATCTGGAGTTGAAAATTTTTTTAGAGACATCTTTTGGCAACATCATGAACCAGAAAACAAATAATTCAAAATTTTGTTAAATTGTTACTGTTAAGACCTGTGCAGTCCATTTCCACCCTAACCAAATCTACCTTTCTTGTCCTTTTTTTCCATCCAGCAAATGTAAATTATATTTTTTCAACATAACATCAATGAAGAATTTCACGTATTTCTCCTTCTAAATATTTCTCATTTCCTTCGTAGCCATTTATTTCTCTGTTCACTTCCAAACAACACTTTTTTGCTAGTCTCGGAATGATTCTAGCCTCTTACATAACCAGGCTAACGAGGCAATGGGGCAACCACTTATTTGTTTTCATTTCAGTCTGAGTGTTTAAAGTAAACTTTTCAATCCGGATTCTACACTCCAGTCCACCTCAACTACTGGACTGGATTATCTCGCTCCACTCCTACTTTAGTACAGTCCGACTGTACTAATATTTAATCTGGATTCTTCAGTCCACTCCAGGGTTCAATCCGGATTGAAATTTTACTCTAAACGCATTAATATTCACTAATAATGCAAATCATTCCTTTCACATTTGGGAGATTAGCGATTCAATCTCTGTTCCAGGTAACAAAAATTTGTGCAGCCCACCTGATCTATCTGAACACATAATGTACAGACAAGCGTGATATTAAAAATTTTATCTAGATGTTCTACAATTTGAGTAAGCCTGTTGTTTTGTGGTGGTTAACAAAATATTGTTTAATGGTTATGTTAATTTTTCCTTTGTAATCTTGGTTAGCATTTCCACAACAAATGCTTTGAAGTAGTGTTGCACATTTTGCATTTTATTTCCCTAATGCTATTTGGTTATTTACACAATGCCAGAATGAAGTACTTTGTAATAACGCCCAAGTATATTGTAATTGATCACAATCAGCATTAAAAATAACATTAAAAGTGCAAGGAAACCGTTGTTGAAGAAATATATATATAACTGCCATTTTTTCTGTCATTCTAAAGTAATAAGATTGTGGGCTGTCATTCGTGTTTATTTAGTAACACATATTGTTTTTTTGTGTTCATCAAAATAATGTTAACTGCAGTAATTTGCCATGGTTTAAATCCACAAATAAGCTTACGTGTAATGTATAGTAACTTANCAAAATAATGTTAACTGCAGTAATTTGCCATGGTTTAAATCCACAAATAAGCTTACGTGTAATGTATAGTAACTTATTCAAAATAGGGTAAATACGCCTGTGCGTAAAATGTAAACAAAACAAATGCTTCTACTAAAGAAACAAAAAAAAAAAGACGCAAGGTGGCGGGAAGGGCAGCTGTGCGCATGCACAGGTTTGTGTTTCCAATTGTTGTTACGTAAAGTTTTTCGCCATTGTCGTTCTCACAGAGTTGCTAGGTAAAATAAGGGACACTTATATGCCTGAGTTTCCTCTCTTTCTGTTGGAGTAGATGCTCATTGGGTTAAACTTTATTGTACATATTACAAACAAACCAAGAATATCTATATTTCTGCCATTTTTAAAATAATTGTTGTATTAATTTATATTGCATTTATGAACATGGCTTACAATAGTATCACTTATACGCTAAATATGGCAGGAATCGGTTGTATAATTACAGAGATATGACATAAAAGCTTTATTTTTCATGTTGCACTATCTTCCAAAATGGCATATTAATAATATTATCACTATACAAATTCATTGCTTACATCATGCACTGCCAACATACTAAATTTGGTTTAAATAGGTTAAATTATTTCCCCGAGATATAAAGTAAGAGCTTTATTTTTCAATTTGCACTATTTTCCAAAATGGTGCACCAATAACTTATCACTTTCTACATTAAATGCTTACATAATGCACAATCAGCATACCAAATTTGGTTTAAATAAGTCATATTGTGCTGGAGATATAATGGAAAAGCTATATTAATTTTAAGTTGTACTATCTTACAAAATGGCAGACTTATAAGATTGTCACTTTGTAATTTCAATGATTATACCATGCACTATCAATTTACCAAATTTTGTCCAAATCAGTTCTATAGTTCTCAAGATATAACTTAGTGCCCTAAATTTTAATATAGCCGCCATTTTTAAATAAGTATCCAGTGTGAACGAAAACTATAGAAGTCCAATGTCATTACTAAATACTACATGTAGACGTAGTTTGGTTATATTTGGTTGTCGGGTTTAAAAGTTATTAAGAGAGGACATACATTCCAGACATACATTCAGGTGATTGCATAAGCCTATCTTTATCTTTCCTTCTGAAAGTAGACTAAAAATCACATGCCAAATGTCTGTACTAAATGTTATGGTTCATCAAGGGGAACTTCAGTGTAAAAGTTATATTTTATATACAGTTTTTCTTAGAAGTCAGACTGTATGCAGTGTCTGAGGGAATGCCGTGATACGCAAAATATGTTACCAAATAAAAAAAATTTGTTAAGTTTACAACGTATTTGGGATGAAACTGTATTGCCAGCTCTTCTATACCATATCCATTTTTGAACCTATCATCTCTGTACAAGAGGTGATGCCTTCAGGAGTATTGTTCACCAAGCAGCATTATGGTTTTATTTAGTGAAAATGAGGCTGTTGAGTTTTAGAATTAAGTTATTGTTGCTTCTGCACAAAGATAATATTTTTGTTTTCATTGCATTATGCAATTTAAATGATGCCATAGTTACTTACATAATTGTTGCCATCGCATAATACCCACACCCATGTTTTGAGAGGCAGAATTTGGTATTTAAATTTCCCAGCATATTCACCACACCTCATTTGTGTAGCGCCCATTGGTTGAAAGATGTTTTTGAATATCCCTGTAGTTAGGTGCAAACACATGGCTGTTAATGACAGTAGGGAATTCCATTGCCCTTGAGAGGCATATTCTTCTTGGCTGCACTAATAATTATGGTAGTGTTAGATTAAGGGTAGTGTGCACTTGGCCACAGTACTGCATGCCATTTTGTTAGTTCTTGTGTTTTTTGAGTGATTTGAATTTTGAGTCCTGTTCGGTGAAGTTATTAAGTGTGCAATTTCTATAAGCGAAAATGGGTAAGCACAATTCGTACGCAGTATATTTCAAGTTGCATGTGATAGCATATGCAGAACAACATGGGAATCGGGCAGCTGGGCAGGAATACTGTGTTAGTGAAAAAATGTACACAATTGGAGGAAGCAAAAATAAAAAATTGCAGAAAACAAATTCAACCAAGTGTGCTTATCACAGACCCAAGCATGGCAAATTTCCTGAACTTGACAAGAAAGTGGCGGAATATATTAAAGAGTCACGGAATAATGGATGCAGCTTTTCACTGGAAATGATTCTATGTAAAACGCAGGAAATTGCACGCATCCAGAACATTCCGCATACTCAGTTATAGGCAAGTCATGGTTGGGCGACAAGATTTATGCAGCAGGAGAATTTTTCCCTCCGCTGTAGAACTTTGCTTTCCCAGCGGCTACAAGGGACTACAACTACAAGGTAATAAACTTCCACTGTTTTGTAATAGCAATGCGGAAAGCCAACGAATACATCCTTTCACAAATTGGCAGTGCAGTTCAGACGTCTGTCTATTTTGATATCCCGCAAAATACAACTGTGAATGAAAAGGGAGCATCAAGTGTAACAGTCTGCATGACGGGAAACTAAAGGCTACACTGCACAGTGATGCTGGCAGTTACTGGTGATGGGCGAAAGCTTCCCCTGTACATAATTTTCAAATGGAATACAATGCCCAAGGGTGTTAAGATTCCAACAAGCATTCATGTGCACGTGAACGGAAAAGCATGGATGGACGCCACCCATGTCAATGACTGGGTGAAGACTGTGTGGAACTGACGACCGGGAGCACTTCTGAAAAAACAAGCCTTGTTGGTGTGGGACAGTTTTCGTGCTCATCTAATAGAACCGCTTAAGCATCTTCTACAAAAATGGAAGACTGACTTATCAGTCATACCGGGCCGCCTTGCATCAGTCCTATAGCCCTTAGACTTCTCCATAAACAAGCCATTTAAGGGCCACCTCTGTCTGCTATGTTCAGAGTGGATGGCAAGTAGCATCCAAGAACTGACTCCAGGGGGCAAAGTAAAGCGGCAGCGGCAGTCACTCCCAATGATCTGCAAATGGGTGAAACAGAGCTGGGCTCTGATGTGTGACGACATCATTGTAAAGAGCTTTAAGAAAACTGGCATCTCTTCGGAACTCGATGGCAGTGAGGACAATGGTCTGTGTCAAGAGAGTGACAGCGAGCTAAGCAAAGCATATGGCACAGATGACAAATTCAATTCAGACAATGCAGACGTCAGATAAACATGGTGAGCAGTCACCTTGACACACCACGGGCAATTTCATTTACCCAATCTAGCCTTGCCACAGTCGCGGCCCCTGCCAACAGCCGCGGCCCCCGCCACTGGTGCTATACACGCCGCTGGCGCCCATGCTGTGAAGCCAGGGTTTATCACGCAGATCGGCAGCTACCGCCTGCTGGTCAACAATCTGCTTCACACCTTGGCACGCGCTTACCCCTATGGCCGTCAGCCACAGTCCAGTCTTCGGCCACCTTCTGCCATCTCTGCCGCTACCTTGTCGTTTCTCTCCACCACCCTGCGGCCCCCACGTTAGCCCTGTATTTCAGTTATAAATAGGACCCTTGGTCCTCGGTTTGAGGCTGACTCGCACAGCTGTGTTGCAGGACATCACTCTGCCCAGCCGTGAACGGCCTTCTACTTCACCTACTACAGGCTGACTTGCGCAGTGCAGTTGCAGAACGGCACTCTGCCCGGCCGCGGACCGAAGTCTACTAATGTGTATCTGCCTAGTGCAGCACCAGTCGCAGAACGTTACTCTGCCCGACCACTTACCAAAGCCTGCAGTGCCGCCCGAGCTACCACGTCTCCCGAGGCTGGGCGAAACCTCTGTTAGCAACCTAGGTTCTGCCCTTCAGGCACTAATCTGGATACAGGCTGGATATGTGTTTAATTGTTCCGGCAATAAACAGACATAATCCAAATTGGCTGTGTTTATCACGGACAGCTTCTATTCTTCGTATCCATCCTCCTATTTTCTGCTTCGTCTGTGGTCCGCCAACGCTTTTCCAGGAGCAGGTACATGCTTCTGCCCCATCATCCTTCCTTGCCTCCAGGGAGCTCAACTCTGCGAAGTGGCGGCCTACCTGACTGTTGCCCTCTTCTGTAAAGTGCTTGGGTCTACCGGTGATCCCGCCCAGCCAACGTACTTGCAGGAGACCAACAGTTGCCTCTCAAGTAACCCTGACTCTGCGTGTTGTTTGGATCCTATGGTGACGTCTCGCTTTACTGGGTAGCATGGGAGCAGCGTTTCANAGGTGACGTCTCGCTTTACTGGGTAGCATGGGAGCAGCGTTTCACCCTGCTATTGTCCATTTCTGTTAAATGCTTGGATCTGCTGTTGATGTCCCGCCCAGACAACGTACTTGCAGGAGGCTAATATTATGTGCCAACCCACCACCTATTAACCTACCTTGGTACCTTCATCCTATCAGGCCGTGCCCACCCCTACAGAACACNCCCAGCCAACGTACTTGCAGGAGACCAACAGTTGCCTCTCAAGTAACCCTGACTCTGCGTGTTGTTTGGATCCTATGGTGACGTCTCGCTTTACTGGGTAGCATGGGAGCAGCGTTTCACCCTGCTATTGTCCATTTCTGTTAAATGCTTGGATCTGCTGTTGATGTCCCGCCCAGACAACGTACTTGCAGGAGGCTAATAGTATGTGCCAACCCACCACCTATTAACCTACCTTGGTACCTTCATCCTATCAGGCCGTGCCCACCCCTACAGAACACNTATGTGCCAACCCACCACCTATTAACCTACCTTGGTACCTTCATCCTATCAGGCCGTGCCCACCCCTACAGAACACCCATTATTGCCACCTCTCTAAGCTATTTCCAACTACATGCCTCGCCACAGGGGTGGGTGGGATAAAGCAGTCAAGCAGGCACTAGTCCTGGTTGGAAGCCTGGTGGAAACAGAGCAGAGTGCCAACAGGGTATATACCTGGAAGAGAGAGGTTGCAGTACATCAGAGGGGGACAACTTGCAGCACGTCCAATGTAGGCCGACTATGGCACGTTCCTCGCACTGCTATCTCTGCTGTCCCCTACGCCGCCCAAGAAGCCCGTAGTTGCAGACCTGCCCTCAACCGTAGAGAAGGTGGTTAGATGCGTGGAACCCTNCCTACGCCGCCCAAGAAGCCCGTAGTTGCAGACCTGCCCTCAACCGTAGAGAAGGTGGTTAGATGCGTGGAACCCTAACCCAGCTATGCTCCAGCCAGAGTTCAGACAAGGCCAACCCTAAGCAGTGCTTCTCCTCTTGCCCAGGAGGCCATTATTGAGTTGCCAAAAGCACCAAATTCCGCAACCAACAAAACCCTGTAAAGACGCTGTCTGGGGGGGAATGCTTCCGATGCCAATTACTGTTTCACACCAGATAGTTGAGGCGTCAACCTCAGTAACATTTTGTAATTCAAATATTTATGTTGGGTTTGTTTGGGTGTGAAGGCTTTTTGAAAAATTTTTTTTATTGTACATATACTTTCCTTTTAGAGTCGCTTATTAAAGTGCGCCGAAAATAAACATACTTAAAGTAAGCCGGAAAGTACATGCTTTTGTTCGCAGTTTTACATAAATTATTTCAAAATTCCACCTTCATGTTTTTTTCTGTGCATAATGCCAGCACTCAATATTTTTGGGGCTAAAGTTGGTGTAATTAGTGCGAGGATTGTGCAAGTAAATAAAATAAATTACAACATAAGCCGAGATTAAGTAATGGAAAATTGCAAATTTGGTCTGGAAAACAAGGAAAGTTTAGGGAATTTTAAAACAAATTATGTGGCCACTCACAAAAAAATGTAGTACTTTGGAGTTAAATTTCGGAAATGAAAAGTTTCAAACTTTATACTGTTGGCAAGCTGTCAAAGTTAAATGTTTGGCCATATATGAGTTAGTACCATACCATTTGTGTACATTTTCTGTATTGACTCTTGTAATAGCATTGGTAGATCAGTTACTACACTCGTGTTACTGTAAGAGATTGTATGGGGTTTTCTTTCAGGACCAGCTTCATCAGAGTGCTGAACACTTATTAGCCCTTGTGGAAGGCAAAGAAACTGAAATTATTGGAACAACTTATGCCAAGCTGAAGGAACTGATTACAGCGATACATATGTGTGGTTATTTTGATCACATTACTAAAGATTCTACTTCAGATTCAGTAAGTTCATTAATTTACAACTAGTATCAACTCAGATTTTTAATAATAATTTCTGACTTTTTTTAATTTTAAGGGGTTAGAAAGACAAAGTGATTTGTTTTTATGTTCTTTAAATTTTTACAAGCATATACTAGAAAAATATACTGTTCCTTTAAAAATTGCATTCACTACATTATGAGCAGTAGTATAGTCAAATATTATACTTTTGTGTACTTGCTTGTATTTGCTGAGTTTCTTTGTATAACAAAAAATACTGTAGTAATTATTAAACCAATACTTAGAAGATACTCCATGTATTCAACTATTCAGTTAGTCTTGTTGGTGTTTACAATTTGCTAATTTTGTTCACGACGTAAAAAATTTAGTTCTACACCAATTTCATATGTGACACTCATAAAGCCAAGCAGTTAGTGTTAAAGTATCTAGTTTCAAGTGTTAAGTAAAATTCCTTATGATAGCGCCACTTGTCAGTTCTTCTATCTCTATGGTTTCTTCTTTGTCACATTATCTTCTATGCTATCTTGTTTAGTTGTGTTGTGTTGTTCGTCCGGGACAGTGCTTGTCCGATCGTTTATAATAAAGTGCTTTTAGTATTAAGGCATTTTACTTCAATAGGTTATGGGCCTAGTCACTTTATTTAGATGATTTGTTATTCAGTGAATTATTAAAGTTCGTTCGTTTAGTGTGAAGTGTTGCTAAATCNCTTGTCAGTTCTTCTATCTCTATGGTTTCTTCTTTGTCACATTATCTTCTATGCTATCTTGTTTAGTTGTGTTGTATTGTTCGTCCGGGACAGTGCTTGTCCGATCGTTTATAATAAAGTGCTTTTAGTATTAAGGCATTTTACTTCAATAGNTGTTCGTCCGGGACAGTGCTTGTCCGATCGTTTATAATAAAGTGCTTTTAGTATTAAGGCATTTTACTTCAATAGTTAGCAGTGTTATGTTATGTATGTATATAAGAGTGCCATAGATTCCAAAATCATTAACCCTTTAGTGGTTTTAAAAGTGGTTTGGTTCCCAACCCAAATCTGATTGTACTCTTCAGTCACTATGTTCTTTCGGGTATGTACTCAACTTTTTTAGGCATATCCATTTTTCAGTGGTTGCCTGTTCTTAGATTTCACATTTGTTTTTTCTGCCAGTCATATTAAGAGCTCATCTTTCCATGGCTGTGGCAGTGATTCCTTCCTAAGTTACTCTAGGTCTTTCTCAGTATATTCTTTCTGACGGTTAAGCACATAGTGTTGTAATTGTTATCCCTCTGTAAATTTAATTTGTTCATATCATCTTAATGCTAGAGCTTCAATTCTGTGTGTAATACCTAGGTACCTCTGCATCAATTTCTGATGTACTGTATTCATTCCAGAGCCATCTTAAAGAATAATTATCATACTGCAAAGTAAGCAATCCATTCAAATGCCTAAATCTTTGTCCATTGTCTGTCATTTAGTGTGAAATGATCTGATCCAGATATTGTGTATTTTGAGTGACTGCATGAAAATGTGTTTTTTTTTTATTATTCACTTTGCTGTAGATAGTAAAGGAATTTAAAGGTCTAATTATTATCATTGCTCGGTCTACCGCATACGAGTATACGGTAGAACCTCATTTTTACCTTCCTGGTATTAATGTTTCCTGTTTTTTGCACTGTTTCTTCCAGGTCTCATTTATTCCCCTATAAGTTTTATACATTGCTGTCTCGCAAATTATGTAGCAAAAATTTTATTCCATCATTCTACATCAAGTACAAAACATAACTAACGTCAATACCATAATTGCCAATGCCAGAGATAGTAATTAATGAATTTATGAAACTTCACCCTACCGCAACGTATAATTGTGTATACTGTGATCAGGACCACAATCGGAATACAATGAATACTGAGAAAGCAAGATGGCAGCAATAGTCGACTCACTGCCACTGCAAGCGCTAGTGATATTCAACTGAGCACCATGTTGGTTTGTTTATGTTTCACCTGTTGCTGCATTTTTGGAAATTCATTGATTGATACACCTGTGGTTGATATACCAGTGTACACCGGTTGAGGTATTTTCCGAACATTAGGTGGATTTTCAGCAGTATTTTCGTCTGCTTTCAGATGCAAATTAATACCATTACGCACAATTTCTAAAGTTTTCACTGCACATTTGGAAAACTTGGCGTCCAAACTAATTTAGTATATTTTGGAATTCTTGAAAAATGACAAGATGAGAATTTTTTAACTTTCATTTTTCAGAGAAAACATTCAAAAATTCATTGGTTGATGTTTTCGTGCATATCCATCAGATCCCCCAGATTTCCATCCCAGTTGACCCGTTGCATCAGTCGATTTAACTGAACTCGCCCAAAATAGTAGTTTTCGAATGTCCAGTGTACATCGGTGGATGCACCGGTGAATTGCCGAAAACGTGGATGGTGTCAACGGAAATAACCTTCTGCAATGTAAACAAAGCAGCATCTGAAATTGCGTTTAGAATAGTTTTAGTTTTTTATAATATTAACTGGAGTTGGTTTTGCATGATGCTAAAAAAAATGGTTGCAAACCTTTTCGGTTAAATAAATATTAAGAAATACCAAAGCCTGACAAGTTTGCGGGAACTTGCTTTGATCTGGCATAAGAGCTATAAATTCCGGTCTGTATGCTTAAAAACTGCAACATTGTTGCAAAACATGTTGCGCAATGTGGACAGTGAGCAAAACATGTAAATACGTGAAATAAAAAACATAAATACACTAAAAAATGGAAATTAAAACAACTGGATGATATTCATCTTGAGTGGTTATTTTGAGGTCAATGTTGCGAATCTGCCATCGGTGGAACAATTTGTTTTTAAAAAAATGTGTGCCATCGGTGGAACAATTTGTTTTTAAAAAATGTGTGAAACTGCTTCGTGATTATACAGTGAAGGTTTTACTATCCACAATAGTTGAGTTTATAGGTCTATCAGTTTACGTTGCTTGTGGCTTCTGTTTTGCAATCTTCTTTTTTATATATTTGAGGTTAAGTCTTGCACGTTAAGTCATAATTACTGAGAGAAAATACAATGTTGTTGAGATATTTATGTCCGTATATAATTTACTTTTTTTTTAAATTGAATTTTACTTATAGAATGCATTTACTAAAGAAGAGAACAAAGAAATAACAGATACTAGGTAATTTGGATCAATTTTAAAGCTTTCCTTCAATTAACACTTTACTGCTCTTAAACGTTTTTACTTTGCCCCTTGAAAAATGTAAAAAGAGGGGTTTCACTGTATGTGTATCATCCTGATCCCACATACGTCTGCCTTATTCACCTGCCTGGACTCAAGACGTGAATCCTGACCCAGTTCACTTCTCGCAACTATGCATTCAGTTTTATTCATATGTATTGACTGATAAACCCCAACTCTTGTATTTTTCCCCAGGCTTTCTCATTTGATACATGATATTGTCCTTTTCTAGAGTCAGCAACATCTGATCCAATGTTCAACTAAAGGACGTTTATTTTCTAGGAATGGCTTACACAATTATTTCAGCAGTTTGGACAGTCACACTTTGGTTGCAGACTGTAGATATTTACAGCCTCCTGTTGTTTGATATGAAACTGCACCAAATTTAAAAATTGACTCGGCATTGTTGCATTTGAAAGATACTCTGGACAGTAGTACAAGGTATGTGTGTCCAGTCCAGTTTGCATCTCTAAATTTATGAGCATGTTGGAGACTTTGTATCATGTCTCACATTCACGTTTGTTACCAGCTGACTGCTCTTAGGAGTGGTTTTCTCTAAATGTTTTTTCACCTCTCTTTCAGGCGAATGCTAGTGTTCTTGTCATGTGCTTCCCTAGTTCCTTACCCCAAAATGAATGTGCTAATCTGTCACTGGTCTTGTGCTCATGGCCAGCAAGTAAAGCGTAAACACATCTACATAAATAATGACCACTTTGTGTATGACGGTAACATGATTATGGCCTTGGCAGGAAGTTAATAGCTTCTTATCAGTTGAATTAATTAAAAATCATGAAACAAATGTGTGTGCAGTGAGATGTGTATCTTGTGTTGTTTGTAATAAGTTTGATACCTCCCTATNTTCTCTAAATGTTTTTTCACCTCTCTTTCAGGCGAATGCTAGTGTTCTTGTCATGTGCTTCCCTAGTTCCTTACCCCAAAATGAATGTGCTAATCTGTCACTGGTCTTGTGCTAATGGCCAGCAAGTAAAGCGTAAACACATCTACATAAATAATGACCACTTTGTGTATGACGGTAACATGATTATGGCCTTGGCAGGAAGTTAATAGCTTCTTATCAGTTGAATTAATAAAAAATCATGAAACAAATGTGTGTGCAGTGAGATGTGTATCTTGTGTTGTTTGTAATAAGTTTGATACCTCCCTATTGCTATGGTGTATAGTAGGTATGGAATCTGCTCTCGGCGTAAGGCGCCAGCACTTGATGCTAGCCCTCCGTGTTAGGGTGTAGGAATATGTCGACACTATTGTCTCTAGGTCCAATTTACCAAATAAATTCACCTTGTTTTCAGTTACCCTTAGTCAGTTTTATTTATGCTTAACAGGGTCACTTCTACAGGAACACACGAGACAACTCTCCCCTCCCCTTTTGCTACGTAGGCTACGTAAGGCTTGACGCGGAGATTTGCGCCGTGGGGGAGCAAGGTTCGTCGCACTTCCGGTATGTTACTACTCGAGGCAATGGTTCATCTCCCAGCTGGCGACCTGGGACCGCTCCGGCACTTGGTGGGCGTCTCGACGCCTGGTCTCGAACTCCTCCTCTCGGCTCCACTCCGCACTGCTCGAGTGACGACGGCCAACTGCCGTTGGCGTCTCGTCCCGGATTCACTCCGCACTCCTCGATTCCCGTCGGCCGATTGCCCCGTTCCTCCCGTTTCCTCGTGGTTTTGTATGCTAGTTCGCCATATCAAACTCGCCTCCTCTCTGCACGTGGCTGCGCTGACCGCAGCATCCCCCTGGGTCGTAAAACACGTGGCCCGGTGGGCCCGGCGTCGCCCCTTGATTCTGGCATGGAAGTTTGTTGTTCCATTCTGCACGTGCGGGAACGCTTGGGTGGCCTCTTGGTTCGGCGCACGTGTTCCTTCCGCTGTCCCCGGATATTGTGTGGCTATTATTCCCGCCCGCTCGCCAAAAGCTCTCATCGTTTATTGCGGTAGCCAGCCTGGGACAGATGCAGCCGATGGTGTGAGCTCGGCGTCCCTTGGCAGCTGCGAACGCAGCTGTGCCCGCGCACGTGTGTCTTCCGCTGTCTCTGGATATCGTGTGCACGTGCAGGAACATTTGCACGTGCAGGAACCTTTGGTAGCACGCCTTGCAGCTTCGAGGTGCGGCAGCGTCTTCCTGGAGTCATTCTTCCAGCACGTCCACAAAACCCTTAGTATTTATTGCGGTCGTCCGCCTGTGAGTTTCGCCAGAGCGTGTCTTCTGCGAATAAACTGTCTTTCGAGACGCGGGACGCGTCAAGTTTAAATAATGTAAATGCAGAGAGGTGGTTCTTTAAAGATGGTGGGCACAGCAATAAATAATGAAGTGGCTTGCTTATGCTGAAAAATTAAAGCTTAATTCTTTCAGGCTGTGCAGTGCAGTCTTCACAAACACAAATTGAGATGTCAATCATAAAAATTAAAAAATTAAGCCAAAAATAATTAAATACCACTACACTTCTCCACACAAGCAAGGTATTACATATTTCATAACACTTTAAATGTGTTCAGTAAAAAAAAAATTTTTCACATGTTTTTAACTTGTATTTGAAAAGCAACATTCAGAAGACCCCCAATTTTACAAGGTTTTATGGTTCCCAAGAATGGCTTTGTAAAATTGCTACCCTTGCAAAATTGAAACTAACCAATCTTATCTCTTAAATATTGTGTTCAAATGTGTTTTCTCCCATTATGTTCATCTGTAATTATCACTGGTGTAAAACCAACATGATTTTTAAATGATGAATTAATTTAATTCAAATGCAGACATCATCTAAACAAAATGATACCCCAGATGTGTGTACTTGACCTCCCGGCACTGCAACCAGGATTAGCAGTCATACCTTCAAGGTATGATTGCTAATCCTGGTTGCGGTATTTCGAAGGTCTGCTTTTATCGCCGTTCTCGTAATAATCCTGGTATTGTTGTTAATTATTTCAGTCAAATTGATGTTTGAGACATATTATGTAGGAAGACCTTTGCTTTATATGAAAGTGTTATTAACCAAACTGCCATTATTTTGATTGCTCAGGCTCCCGTTTTGTATTCAACTAAAAGAATGAAGATGTAGTTAGGTGATGAAATTTGGATGTTTCATAAATTAGTTGGTACTACTGGTGATATTCATGTTCTTGGTCATGTACAATATGTTTATACCACTTAATGCATTATGATACTCCCAACATGTCCAATAAAAGCAGACATAGGCACCAACATGATATTCGGAAACATACAACAAACAGACGAAACAGATTATGGGCAGCAAGCATGGGAAACTAAAACAAAACCATGACAGACTACCCTTTAATATACGGAGTGCCAAGAGAGCACCGTGGTACACAGCCATATGCATGAACAACGCACTAGGCAGGGAAGGTTCCATATCAGCTGAATACAGCAAACTAAACCAACACATCCAATGCTTCACGTGGACAGATAAGAAAGGTGATCCCTTTATCTACAGCTACAAACCTCTCAACGGCACCATCAAAGTCCCAGAAACAAACACTATGAACATGGTATATCTGCCGACGTACGCAGGCACATCAGGATCATTCAAATCATACAGCCTCACAAGAGGAGCATCAGAAACAGCAACGATAAACATTCCTGGAAACCCAGGATACAACGTACAATGCATACCAACAGTAGGAGGACTAGCCACATTGTCCAACGGCAGAAACATAAGCATGCACGTAGAAAAATCTCACTTCCTGTGCAAAGCAGCTGGTAACACACAACCACCAAAACAACCACCATCTCTCCACATAGGCATCTATCCAGTCAGATCCAACGACCCAAGCAGCGAAACAAACTTCATAGCATGCAGCGGATACATCAGAGTAACAACAGAAATAGTAATAGAACACAATCCAGACTCACTCTACATATTCAATACCGTTCAACCATTTGTGGAATTTAGTTGTATTTATCCATGTGTGTTTCTGAACAGAATGCTATTGGTCCATATACTTGAATCTTCCGATGAATCATAACATTAACATTGCATGTTTTTGTAGTTCACTTTAGAGTTTCTGCCTTTGCTGTCGTTAAGCATCTTGTTCAAGATACCTGCTGTATACTTGGAATTTTTTGTCCATTCTGTAGTGTCAAATATCTGCATACGACCCACAGCCCCACCAGTAGGCGCACGCCGTCGACATAGATCTGACGAAGAAGCGATCCAACATGCACCACAGAAGTAACAGAAATGCAAACTAAACTTGACGAAACTTAATACAAATATGCAGCTCTCCAAGAGAACCAACAAAAATTAATACCATTTGCAAGGAGTAAAAAGGATCAAACTACCACTACACCAAAAGAACAGAAAAAACAAAAAGTTTCTCAATAATGTATTTTATTCAATAAAAGTTTATACAAACANCCACTACACCAAAAGAACAGAAAAAACAAAAAGTTTCTCAATAATGTATTTTATTCAATAAAAGTTTATACAAACATATATCTTTCATTTCAAAAATTCCTTCTCTACATAATCATACAACTAGTACGTATATTAAGGATTAAATTTCTTCGGACCTTTCACTTGGTCCCAAGTTCTCCAACTATACCTTTCAATCCTAACATCTCACTTCTGCCCAATGAAGTGATTATGATTACTAAGTATAATAAAAGGAGTAATCAACTGAACATGATCAGACATATTCTTACGTGCTATATTAACTTTATCTCCAGAAAACAAACCTTATTACAGTAACCAGTATTTAACAAAGCATCTCCAATCATATTAACAAATGTACTCTTGTAAGCACTAGGCTCACTTACAATCTCCAATACATTTTTGTTATCGTTAGACATTATACACACTTTATATAATACGCACAAAAACTTGACGTGGGCTGTCTAGGCCCCACAGTTGGTCGNTCGTTAGACATTATACACACTTTATATAATACGCACAAAAACTTGACGTGGGCTGTCTAGGCCCCACAGTTGGTCACCAAATAACAATGACGCCGCACCGCCACTGTGGAAGACAGGGTGGCGTGTCGTAGTTAATGCCTCCAAGCACAGACTATAATGTGCCTTGAAGGTTGAGGGTATTTGCAATAATGTAGTCGTTTACTGTTTCATTTGAAGGACGAATATGTTGTCTCGAATATATTCACAAAACAACATATATTAACACTTCCGAGGTGTGGTACTGTAATAATTTGGTTACTCGGATTAACTGCTGACGACTTCCTGGACGGTGATTGTATACTTAACTCTTGCTGGTATGACGTCAGCTTTAGAGGGTGAGCTCCGGCGATGGGTGGCCTTGGCAAGGCCGCAGGTGCTGCCGTCTCACTGGACTGCTGTTCTACTGACGTGGCCGAGGGTCCGATGTGCCCCCGGCCCCCTCGGCGTGGTTGACTTCTCTTTGCACGGCGATATTCAACTGACTGCTCTCTCGAACTAATGNGAGGGTGAGCTCCGGCGATGGGTGGCCTTGGCAAGGCCGCAGGTGCTGCCGTCTCACTGGACTGCTGTTCTACTGACGTGGCCGAGGGTCCGATGTGCCCCCGGCCCCCTCGGCGTGGTTGACTTCTCTTTGCACGGCGATATTCAACTGACTGCTCTCTCGAACTAANTACATCAGAGTAACAACAGAAATAGTAATAGAACACAATCCAGACTCACTCTACATATTCAATACCGTTCAACCACACACAAGTCAAGTATACGGACCAATAGAATTCTGTTCAGAAACACACATGGATAAATACAACTAAATTCCACAAATAGAAAACCTCATGACCCTAGGTCAAATATCTGCATACGACCCACAGCCCCACCAGTAGGCGCACGCCGTCGACGTAGATCTGACGAAGAAGCGATCCAACATGCACCACAGAAGTAACAGAAATGCAAACTAAACTTGACGAAACTTAATACAAATATGCAGCTCTCCAAGAGAACCAACAAAAATTAATACCATTTGCAAGGAGTAAAAAGGATCAAACTGCCACTACACCAAAAGAACAGAAAAAACAAAAAGTTTCTCAATAATGTATTTTATTCAATAAAAGTTTATACAAACATATATCTTTCATTTCAAAAATTCCTTCTCAACATAATCATACAACTAGTACGTATATTAAGGATTAAATTTCTTCGGACCTTTCACTTGGTCCCAAGTTCTCCAACTATACCTTTCAATCCTAACATCTCACTTCTGCCCAATGAAGTGATTATGATTACTAAGTATAATAAAAGGAGTAATCAACTGAACATGATCAGACATATTCTTACGTGCTATATTAACTTTATCTCCAGAAAACAAACCTTATTACAGTAACCAGTATTTAACAAAGCATCTCCAATCATATTAACAAATGTACTCTTGTAAGCACTAGGCTCACTTACAATCTCCAATACATTTTTGTTATCGTTAGACATTATACACACTTTATATAATACGCACAAAAACTTGACGTGGGCTGTCTAGGCCCCACAGTTGGTCGCCAAATAACAATGACGCCGCACCGCCACTGTGGAAGACAGGGTGGCGTGTAGGGTCGTAGTTAATGCCTCCAAGCACAGACCATAATGTGCCTTGAAGGTTGAGGGTATTTGCAATAATGTAGTCGTTTACTGTTTCATTTGAAGGACGAATATGTTGTCTCGAATATATTCACAAAACAACATACATTAACACTTCCGAGGTGTGGTACTGTAATAATTTGGTTACTCGGATTAACTGCTGACGACTTCCTGGACGGTGATTGTATACTTAACTCTTGCTGGTATGATGTCAGCTGTGGAGGGTGAGCTCCGGCGATGGGCGGCCTTGGCAAGGCCGCAGGTGCTGCCGTCTCACTGGACTGCTGTTCTACTGACGTGGCCGAGGGTCCGATGTGCCCCCGGCCCCCTCGGCGTGGTTGACTTCTCTTTGCACGGCGATATTCAACTGACTGCTCTCTCGAACTAATGTCTCTGGGCGGTAATAATTGACTGACCCGACTAACCTCTCGGCTCCGCAATAATCAACTGAATCCCCACTGCTCTCGTAAAGGGGTTTTTATGCTTGCCAGTGTCCCCCCTTAAGTGTCGGCATGTGTGTCTATTATTGGGGGGGGGGAGGTGGTGAGGTGGTGGAACGCAGAACAATGCCTTTCAAAACACGTGCCCTGGTTCCTGAAGGTTGGTGGCGGGGGTAGCACTTTGCTCCTAGCTTGCTCTCGTCAGCTATTTCTTGGTGCGTTTCCACATTGTCCTGTGGTTAGCTAAGGGGGGAGGGGGGTGTTCTTGGCACCAATATCCAGCTCGTCAGCTGTTTCTTCCGCGGTGTGTGTTTTCTGAATTTAGGCGAACTGTGCATGATTATTTTCTATCTCGTGAAACCTCTGCGATCAACAGATCTTAC
>NQII01010037.1:21523-41463 GCA_002778355.1 Clitarchus hookeri
AATATTTTGTACAGCAACGTTCATACCTAAAAATGACCGTGAAAATGCCGGTTCGAGCCATTTTCACTATCGCAAAAACATTATTTAAAGGGAAATGAAGGAACTGGAAAACGTATACAGACGCGTAACGTTTCTTAAGTGCTATGCGTAAGCAGACCTCACCGAGACATGTTCCACGGCGTTCGGCGGCCTACCCAGGCAGCCGGCCGCCTTAAAAGCGTGTTGGAAGCGCGGGCATAGAGTACATCGGCGTCTATGACGGCCGTCTTCACGGCGCCTCACCGGCTCTTGGCAAATACTCATTAAGGCCCCTACGCGCTCCACACACTCGCCAGTCACTGCCTGGGAAATAAATCGCGGTCGGCCCAAGGGTGGTAAAAAAAAAACCTCGCAGAACAAACTCGACGCTCCATTAAATCGTCTGCTACCTGAATATTCATCAGGATGTTTGGTCCCCCCTTCCCCCCTCCCGTGATTACCGCCCTGAAGGCGCTGGACCAGGGGGAAGGGTGGAGGGAGTGTGTGCCCACCTCGCCAGCAGATGAGTTAATTGATCACCTGGTGGCGCCGCCTGACGCCGGCGTCTGTGAGTGCGTCGGGACGTCGCCCACAGTGCAAGAGAAACCCAGATGCAGACTTCTAGTAAAGCTCCGTCTACAATCAACTGGCGTTTTAGTATATTCTCGGTTTATTCACACTTTTCGAATCGAACCTTTGAAAAACCACGCCATGTGTTACATGTTTGGTTGTTTCTTTAACATGCCATGTATCCGCTTTATACTCGTGTTGACGTAAAAGTACTTTATTTTTGTTACATTGAACTCCTGCTAATAATTCATCTATGATATATATATTTCATTTATAACTGATATGTATAAAAAGAGAAAGAAGATAAGCGTGTTGGTAATACCTAATAAGAAATGCTGCTTGTGCAAAACATTATTACACTGAGTAAGCAGGAATGCGGTGCGTTGTCTATTTGGTGTAATTTTCTAGACTTTTTATTAACATGATGGGGAGGAATATCCTAGAAGTAGAACTTTAGCAGGGCTTCATAAAAGTTGGAAGTAACCGTGAATGGATTACACCATAAAGCGTTCTTTAACGAGTATGCACGTATATACTCGGGGCTACGTTTATATCGAAATGTCCTTGCTCTTGAAGACAAAGCTTACACTTTTGTGGTTTTACAGTTTTTCTGGATTTATGTGAATCTAAATAAAACATTTTCAACTATTCAGCGGTTTAATTCCTAATAATAAAGCTGTTCAAAATATTACGTTTGGTTACACCTCTAAATCATTGTTCATGTTATTAGAATGCCATTAAGTAAATTTTTTGGAAATTTGTTATGCGGTTCGCCGGTATTTCAATTTTATCTTTGCATATAAAATTTGAAGTCAAAATATTTAAAAGCTTAACCCTTACCGCAGATCAACGAGGTCAAGTGTCAGATTTTAAATAAACTGCTTAAAATGCTTTTCCTGTGATATCGGTAAGCACTACGGCCAAAACCAACCTTTGTGTTCAAATAGTTTGTTTTTTAACTGTACAAAAAAGTTTGTTAGGATTTGGTATTTTTATCAAATTATCATTGATATGTCACGAAACTTTAAAATGTGCTCAAAAATCAAGAACAAAGTTGGCTATTGAACTCCTTTAAGGACCCCGCCTAGCTGGCTCACGGACAGCTTTGCAGTGTGTTTGAAATACACATTTTCCCACGAAACTTTTATTACTATGCTGATTAACAACAACACACACTTCAAACGCGGGCTGTTGAGTACTTTCAAAATGACACACATATTAAAAACTATTTGTTATAGCGCTCCAACATAGCAAAAAAAAACCTTTTTGTGGACATTCTAACGAAATGGTTATTTGAAATATGATAAAATTCTTTGAGTAGTTGAAAACGAACAAGAATTCAACAGCTGAAACGTAGTCACATGGCAGTGTTTTCATGTAGCGGAAGGATACATTAAGTAGAACTTTAGCAGTGCTTAAGAAAAGTGTGCAGTAACTGTGAGTGGCCTACAGTCGTATTTTTATCTTACTGCGAACGTAAACTGCATTAGCAAGCTTTGAAAATGCGATATTTGACCACATCATCGAATTTTTTTTCCTCCAGGAATATACTTAAAATGATAAAAGTAAAAACATAAGAGTCAATGAATTTTTTTTGTCAAAAAGTCGTATTTCCAGAACATTTAGTTATACCGAGATACGCGAATACGCGCAAACGACTTCTCAGACAATGTGCCAGAGTGGACTGACTCCTGTTAACGGCGCGGGGTGCGAGTGTAGTTCCGGCTGAGAGTGTACCGGGTTCGCAAGCCGGGTCAGCAGGTGTGCATTTTCAATATAGTTTACGTGACGCGTGTTACTGCGATCAGTCGCCCGATAAGGAAGGCGTGGACGGCGTCGATGGAGGATGCCCTGGCCCCCTGCAGCGCAACTTAACCACTCGCCCGCCGAACACATGCTATGTAACAAACGAATAAATGTCTACCTGGATGTGCATCCTAAGATAATAGGAGTTAGTTGGTTAAATATTTACAATTGCGTATTTGTACATTTACGCGCTTGTAATAACATCCCACGCCTAAAATAGTCTGTATCATGTTACGCACAATATTTAAGAAGGACGGACGTGTGTGATTCACGGTTTTAATAGTTATACCCAATCTTTTCATGCTTGCTCGTATCGTAAATGCATGCGTAGGAAAATTATAACTCCGCACAACACAAACACGTGCTGCACTGACTCTATGCTACACGATATTTATTCCCGTATCATTGAAATACACTGCCACATTAAATACCGACGCCCGCCATGTTGGTTAACTACGAAATTCTAGCTTGCCAACTGCTCGTGAGCAGTTGATACGTCCCGACTCCACTCGTGACGTCACTCCACCGTCGTTTCAAGCTTAGAATACCGAGCTGTGGTCTGGAGCCTATAGTTGTAAAGAATCTATTTTTTTCGTCGGAAGGAGAATTAGAACAACCCCCCAGGATTCACGTTCTGCTTCCCCCGACGTCGCCACTACACAGTCCTTCCCCGCTCTGCCTTCCTGCCCCAGTCCCCCCCCCTCTCTCCATAGCGTTACTGGTAAGAGACACGGTGCACCGAACATCTAGACGACTTCGCTCGACAGCCAAACAACGCCAACACCATTCATAGCAAATAATACACTTTTGTCTCTTTACACTTCACAGAATGATAAGGGACGTCTGATTTTCACGATAAGGTTTTCCGGAATAGTTGTACTTATATTTGTTTTTTGCAACTCGATGATCTTAATTTCTTATACCTCTCAGCTTATATAGCAAAGATTTTTCATTAGACAGCTTGGGCTTAGAATTAGCAGCCCGGACACATTTTCTGTACATTNCAGCTTATATAGCAAAGATTTTTCATTAGACAGCTTGGGCTTAGAATTAGCAGCCCGGACACATTTTCTGTACATTGGTAGTTTTTTCGCGTGTACGCGTATCTCAATAAATAAATGTTTTATAGATATACGACTTTTTCCCGGAAAACATATGAACAAATTATCCAATGCCGTACAATTTCGCTTATTTTAAATCATATAAGTGTAGTAAAATAGAAAAAATTCGTAAAGTGGTAAAAAAAAGACATTGTATTTTCACAGCCTGCGTGCACAGTTTCCTTCNAGCTTATATAGCAAAGATTTTTCATTAGACAGCTTGGGCTTAGAATTAGCAGCCCGGACACATTTTCTGTACATTAGTTGTTTTTTCGCGTGTACGCGTATCTCAATAAATAAATGTTTTATAGATATACGACTTTTTCCCGGAAAACATATGAACAAATTATCCAATGCCGTACAATTTCGCTTATTTTAAATCATATAAGTGCAGTAAAATAGAAAAAATTCGTAAAGTGGTAAAAAAAAGACATTGTATTTTCACAGCCTGCGTGCACAGTTTCCTTCAGTGGCAAGAAGAGAAGCACAACAATACGTCCTGAGGTAAATAAACTGGCTTTGATCGCGTGTAATGAAGTCCCGCTGTTACATCGCAGCGCGGCGCAACGACAGAGACGCTGCAAGCCAGTTCGGCCGGCGTCTTATGCTCGATTTACAATGCCACGACAGCCCCGACACCGACGTAAATATCTCAACAGCCAATCAGAAGCAAGGTCACCCCGACAAAATCACGGCTCCGACAGGCCGACAATAGTAGATTCCATTTATACTTTTGTCGTAGTCGGGCTCGCTGGGCATATAAATAACAACATAAACACAACCTTACGATACAAAATGTCGTGATTGTGTCACTGCTGTGGGAAATTTTACTCTAAAAATATGTTTATATACAGATTATTGTGTAGAATAAAGATGCCTGGTTGTTGATGCGACGGAAATAAATAATGATGGAGAATAGTACATTTAGATAGCTTTCAACTGTTTTCACAACAAAATAGTGTGCAATATATCGTGATTTCTATGCATTCCAACGAGAAAGTACAGCACGCTACACGCAGTTCAAGCGCCAGGCAGGAGTTATGCACGTCTGAGGCCTACAAGCGTGGGAGCGCTAGGGGCGACCGAGACATGCGCATCAACTCCCTCATCGCCTCTACGTGCAAATCACTGAACTGGCGTGCAGTCTTACCGTCGATAACGCGTCTCTGTGAGACCTTCAGCGGACACCGTACCATTTTATGACGTAATAATAAAAATTATGGTTTGATGCACGTCCCTATTCCTTTCTTAACGTATTGTACCGGAATGTTCCTACCTAAAAATTACCGTGAAAACACCCGTTTGAGCCATTTCCTCTATCACAAAAACATGCTTTAGAGAGAAATGGAGGAACTGAAGAACATACACAGACGCGTAACGTTTCTTAAATGCTATGCTTGGACGGTTTTTTAATCAAACATTTATGCTGAAGCTCTGCACGCCGTTCGGTGGCCTACCCAGGAGGCCACACCTTATAGGGNGTTTTTTAATCAAACATTTATGCTGAAGCTCTGCACGCCGTTCGGTGGCCTACCCAGGAGGCCACACCTTATAGGGGGCTTTCTGAAGCGTCAAATAAAACGGAGGCAGCCTCAGGCGTACTGACTTTTAAATGTGTTAAAAACGAGGCGTTAATGAAGAATGCGAGGTGTAGAGGACAAGCGCGGTGTCGGCGAAGAAGCGGCGACGTAGAGGCAGCGACACCGGCTGGAGAGGTTGTTTATCGCCCGGGNCGTCACGACGTAATAACGAGTCACAAGACGAATGGATCCGCGCCGGGCTAGGCCAGCCGGCCACTCTCTCTCTCTCCCCCCCTCTCTCATTCCCCCGCAGCAACACCCTTTATTACACACCGCCAAGAGCCCTAGTAGGTTTATTCTACTCAGGTTGGGAAGCCCAACGCTTTTAGTTCAGCAATTAAACATTGTCGCCGCCAGGGTGCACCGGTGTCGTACGTGTACAAGGTATTTTCCGTTTTGAAGGTAAATAAAAAGGATAAACGCGATTTTTTTTAATGAAATAAATATAATTCCGTAAATATCTCCCTCTTTGTATCGTGTTATAACTTGCATAAAATAATAAACATTTGTTCTTCGCACTTGAGTTGAAAATATAAAGAAATTTGTCCGCAGGCCGTCGTAAAATTGGATTTAGCAAAACGTTGGCTTACGTTTTTTATTTATTTAAAGGGGCCGCGGTGGTGCATTGGTCAGACTACTCGTAATACACCTAGACGAACCTGGTTCAATTCCACAGCGGGGTCGCTCACGGATTTTCGCACGGTTTGGGAATCGTGCTCGGGATCGTGCCAGACGATGACGCTGGTCAGTGGGTTTTCTCGGGGGTCTCCCGTTTCCTCCGTTCTTTTCTTTCAGGCTCTGTTCCATACTCACCTGGCTTCACCCTCATCGGCCCTCANCCCCCCCCCTCCTTCTGATCCTCCAAAGGCCAACGGTCTCTTTCTCCTCTGGATATCGTCACAGATGAACTGAATCGGAAATATAATATCAGCAATTCATTCATATTGTTAGTGGCGATATACATATAGTATAAATAAGAATATATATATATATATATACATCGGGAAGTGTAGGGAACCGGGTGAATAGCAGTTTATCTGCGTCACACACTTCTCCAGACTACCTGGATGTAGATGTGTTTGAATAAAATCAAGAAGTGTAAAAATTATATCATTCCGACACCAAGACAAATGTATAAACGAAAGAAAGACGACATTAACAAGGGAAGTAAAGTATAACTCTTACACCCCCGCATTACACAGAAGGAACACCAGTGTGATAATAAAGCATGCCTGAAGTACTCTGTGTCGAAAGTCTATATCTAGGCATGTCGATCTCTAACTACGTAATTTATTTTTCTGTCTTTTCCGTGGCAGTTGTACGAACATAACGTCAACTCTACTTGCTAGGAGGGGCCATGTCCTTCGGAACATATTTACACATACAGAAATTATCATAACATAAAAACTCATAAAAATATTAATGTGAAATTCCATAATTACAATAGTCCAAAACCGAAGAAAATTTGATACGTTTAATAACTCATAAAGGTGCAGCTGAATTTAAATACGATTTAACAATATATATATACTCTCGAGAAAAATCGGCAAACTAAATATCGAACCAATAATAGAATTTCTTGTAACCGATAGAATCGATTTTTAAAAAATCGATTATCAGTCGACATCGCTAACTGCTCGTGCGCCTGGGTGCTGGTGCAGCCTGGAACGGCCGGCCAGGTGCGGGTCCAAGCTCTGCGCGGAAATCGCCTCAGCGGTTCACAGTTACAGCACAGCGCCTTCCTTCTTTGTTATTGATTGTTCCAGTCGGTCCGGCGGCAGGGTTCCGGGATCAGGTCCTCCCCGCGCCTCGCCCCACATACCGCTGACCGCTCCGACACTCTACAATCGACACGAGCACAGGAAGAAACACAGCCCCCCCCCCTCCTAAGCTTGACAACCCACGGCCTGTCCGTTCCCGAGTCCTCCCGGAAGGCTACACGCTTTACAGACTTCTCAAGGTCAACTGAGAACTTTTTTATTAAAATTAATCACTGATAAATACAGACGTTCAACATTCGCGTTATGATCAGAGATGATGGAAAGCGACGAAAATGTTTTGAGGCCAACCTATCTTCTATAACACTCCCAACTATTTTTATTCTTTTATGATTGGCAGAACAAGGTTCTGACTAGGGCTTAAGTTGTTTGCAGTCCAATCATGAACGTTCTTCCTTATAGTATCAGAGTCCTCATTGGCCCAGTGAAATGGGATATTACCTTCATACATGCGTGATAGCCAATAAATATGTAAAACTGTCTTACATGTGTACAGTACGTTGAACCCTAGCAAATCCCGAGATAAACCATCTCCTCTAATTATGATACAATAACACGTTAGACTTCACTGCTCTATACCTACCTGAGAATAATACATAATTTTATTGGTTACTGGCAACTAAAAGAACGTTCCAGTGGAGGTTGGTTGTTCAGTAGATGACCATTTACTATTGGCTGAAAGCGTCTCTGGAACGTCGTGCCTCACAAGTTGTTGGCCAATTGCAGACGTGAAACGAGCCAACAGCGTTTTGGGGTTTAGTCTGCACCCACAAGATAACTAGCGACCCCGGAAATTTCGCGAGTTCGTTTAAGGACAAGTTGAACTTCATCCGCATGTATCATAAGGTTTCCGTCCGCAGAACACAATTAGTTAGACACGGCCCGGACGACTTTCGACCAGTAACGAGCACGATAGGGAAAACAAGGACCGAATACCGTGCTACCTGGTCAGTGGTTAAACTGGAGCAACAGCCAATCAACAACCAGCTGAGGATCACGTACACTAAGGATTGTGCATGCTAGTTTGTTGCCACATGAATCCGCTAAATTTTCGGGTCTGTAAAAATAACGCGAATTTTGGAGGTCACTAGCTATTAATAAAAATCACCGCCACAGCCTGCATACTATTACGATGGCAGCAAACTATATCCATGTCTTAACGTTTAACTAAAAGTGTTAAGTTAACACTTGTGAGTACTTAAATGATTTATTTTGATTTGTTTTTTTTAATGTACGTAAGGTTAAGAATTAGCGATACTCTCAAATACATACTTTTCTAAACAATTTCACAGCTTCAATGCACGAATAAAGTGATCATGCTCATGGCAATGTTAATTTTACATATGGTGGAGTAGAGAGATTTGGGCGGCTCTTAAAATCGAGGTCTTGAGAGCCGATGAGGGTGAAGTTAGGTGAGTATGGAGCAGCGCCGGAATGCGAGGGTGGGGGAAACAAGAGATCACGGAGAAAACCCGCCGGGAATCGAACCCGGTCCACCTAGTTGGGAGGCGAGTAGCCTGATCACTAATACCACCACGGCCCCAGCAGGACTTTAGAGAAGTTGAAAGTAACCGTGAATGGACTTTGCATTGTGATCTGTTCCTTGTAGTTCCTCACGCAGTACCAGCACAGAGCCGATAAGTATATGGATTGTAAATGACGTTGCGTTTCCGTTGATGTGGGCGTACCCGTTATACGATTGGCTGCGCGAGGCACTGGGAAGGTTCTTTGTTTCTGACTGGTTACCGTGTGCTGCGAAAGGTTCCCCATTGGCTGGGCTACCGGCTGGCAAGTATGTTACATAGAGTAGAGATGAGAAAGACTGATCTCGCTGACTGCGCACAACCAATCTCCGTGTCTCAACATTGAACCGCTTCTCTGCCAACACGACTAGCAAAAACGGCGTGGATTGGATTTGAGGTTTAGAACAATGTTTAGTAAAAAAAAAGTGCCTTGAGATGTTTGTATACTTCCTCTAACCAATTTATAATACAGTTCGATTAAATTCAAATTTGTGAAAGTATTATATTCATATACAAATGCTCGTCTTTTCAAAACTAAGATACAAACATCACTGTTGACCACGTGACTTCGACAGTTGTGTTATTTTCGTGTTGTTCAATGCTGGGTACGTGCGTAGAAGAGAAATAAGCGGTCTACTATGTTTTTATTCTATGGTATATTACACAGCCTGTTCACGATTAATTGTGAACTTTGGAAAACAACCTTGGATAAGTATCACTGATCATAACTGCATATATTTTAACGGGCTCACACACTCACATGTGCTCAGTAACGAAGGTAATGGCGGAGGCAAAGTAGTTCCACACCTTGACGTCGAATTGAAAATGTCACGTAAACGTTGGTCAATACCAAAATTATTTTTTCCCGTTATTTTTAATGCATCTAAATGTAATGAAAAGAAAATTGGTGGTTTGGAGTTTTGGTTAGTTCCCCCTCCTTTCGACTTCTTTTCCTTTTCTATTATCTCCGGTCCATACCGTTTATTCACTTCCTCTGCTTGTAGTAGAGCGTTCTCTGTTACTTTCACTGTGGTTTTGTTCCTTCTGTACTGTGTACTATTTCCTGTCAATAAACACATTCTAACTTTAAAAAAAAAATTCAAAAGCAAATCAGTGAGGTAATTGCTTTTCTAATAATTGCACAGTTTCACTTGACCGACTCGTGGATAAAGTGGTGAGGCCCATGGAAGTGTTAGTTTTACATACGTCGGAAAATACACAACGTGCACACAAGTCGGGCTTGAGGAGGGCGTTCGTCTTACCGCGATCAGCTTGAGGCGCTTGCAAGCTACTCAGCCAGCCAGTTGTCGCAACCTCAGGCGCCTTGCTCACGCCAAGTGCGCGCGCCGATGTCGCCACGTGCTCGAGCTTCACTCCCCAGGGAACGCCGGCTTTCTTGGAAAGGAAAACTCAACAACTGGGGAAATCGGCGTCGGAGGACGACACGCTGGCGTGCAACGTAATCTACTCGGGTTCGGAAGAAAACGAAATTTCTTATGGAAGAGTTTTGGCAGAGGGAAAAGGTTTCGCCGTAAGTTGCATAACTGCTCTAAAGATGTCGCTTTTAAGCTCTTTACGACCACCAATGCTGTTTACAAGCGGCAAAAACAAAAAAATTCAACTGTGTTTGGCATTAGGCGTTCGTAAGCAAGCAAGCTTATTTCAATGGGAAAACGTCAAAAATTTAAGTGCGCACTTAAGATATCTGTACTTTAAATAACTATGCACTTTCTTCTTTCCCTTAAGGGAACTGCACGGGTAGGCCCTAAAAGTAATATTTCAAAGCATTTCGCAAATTCCATGAATCCAAGATGACAGGGGTTGTTTATGAGACGACGAGGACATAGTGTTGTCAACGACGGATACTAATCACAAGTGAAGGTCTTGCCTTATTGTACGTTGCACTTCGTCAATGGGGCCGCGGTGGCTGAGCGGTTAGCCTGGTCTCCTCCCATCGACACGATCCGGGTTCAGTCCCCGGATTTCCGCAGGTGGGGATGGCGCCGGACGATGCCGCTGGTCGCGGAAGGTGCGAGACGTTTAGCTCGGTATTCCCCCGCGCGCGAACCACCACCCCCTTCCACCAAGCAGGGCTTCGCGCTCCAAAACAAAAGCATTGGAATATGGTAAGGAGACCGCCGTGTGCACATAATGAAGTGGGCGCCGCGCGCAGGGACAGTCGCTGACCGCTGCAACTGGGGCACCGGGCCCGCTCGCTCGCAGATATGTACTCACCTGGGCGGCGCGGCGCAGCGCAGCGTCTTGAAACGTTACTTTGCGAAGAAAAAAAAAACAGACTGAGTCGATTTATTACTCTCTCTTGGCAGTGTCCCAAAATGGTAGAGTAATTAATCTGAGCACTATTTCAGCGAGTAACAAAGGGTAAACTGAAAATAGCAGTGAGTTCAGTAAAATTAAATGAACTGAAAGGAAATGCGGACATTCTAGTTACAGGCACACATACGGGAAAATTACAAACGACGAGTGATAAGATTCGTGTCTTTATTTTAAAAAAAGCTGTTTATGTATATAACTAATTAAAAAAAAAAATTGGGGAAGTGATAAAATATATTTTAGTATTTACATTGGTTGCTTAATCAGTTTATATTTGTAAATACAGGATGCTATTTACATCATTCTGGTTCCGAAACCACATTTACTCTTACTTTTCTCAGCTGTTACTATCTGTCACATATGCTATTTACGGTAAAGTGAGAACTTTTGAAGCCCCTTTCATTTGGAATAATAGTCAATAAATACATTTGTTTGCAGCTTTAGACGTTAACTTCCGAGTGCGGTGGAGTATACACACTTTGTTTATTACTTAGATGGCAATGTTTATTTTAAAATGTGGTTGATGGATAAAAAAAATGGCTAAAAGGAAAAAGTAACTAGGACCTCAAAAGTGCTCACTTTACCGTGGGCAGCCTATACTTTATACTCTACTCTCGGGGTATCGTTTTGCAACGCTGCCCTGCAGAACTTGCCGCTTCGCCCGTCCAGTCGGCGTGTCCATGATCGAGGTAATGTTGCGCATGAAGGATAGTTATAGTCGGCACTGTACATAACAAAGAGTTAGTGGCCGATGTTTTCAGTGTTTTCCTTGTGGTAAATCTCACCTTGGTCAAGTAACTGCACCTCTCTTTTGTGAATGGCTAACGCTGACAATCAGCGAACACGAAGAATGTTGTTCACTGGTTGCGCGAAGCACGCCCGACCAAGGTGCAGAGCACTTCAAAAAATGCAATGGTTGCAACACTCGGGCTTACAAATTAAACCTGGCACCAATATCACGGAACACGCAGCACGTTGCAAGACAAGTGCTTCACACAAGTACGGCGTAGACCAAAATTTGAAGTGTCTGCAACACTTGAAGTCAGAAATGTATGAATGGCCGAATGTGCATGTGACTCAAAAATAGATAATACGTGTGAATAATAGATAATAAATGGGGTAACGTAAATAGAAATTGAACATGTATACAGACAGTGGCGACGTGGCCTTACTCAGAGATGTTAGGTAAGTTGCAGGAGGCAAGGTCATGCAGAGAAAATGGCAGCCTTGGTGCTGGATAAACCTTCCCTTCCTAAAATTCAGTTTTGAAAACCACGAAGGAACACCGAGAGGAAGGGTTTGTCTCAGCATACAAAATATTTGTTTGCAGGCTATAAAGGCAATAAAATATCTCGTTGTTGAAACCAAATTATGTTGTTGTTCTTGTATGGGTGACCCAAACACCGACTTGGTTGCTGCAACTAAATATATGTTTGCATCTACGTACATTAGACAGTTTTTGGTTAATACAAAAAAACAATCGGAAGTCAGACCGACGTTCAAACCTAGATCGCTGTAACCTAGCAACCTCAGATAACGTCACTACTAACATTGTTATTATATTTTTTTTAAATATATACATTTAAAATACTGGACAACGCGCGCAGATAAAAATTTCAAGTTTTACAGCTCTACTTTTTAGTTTCACGTTGAACATGTTACATTAGGAAGTTTATACCAGTATTAAGCATCAATAAATGCACTAATGAACACTGCTACTATCCTAATGGTTACAAAACGTAGGGCTAACTCTCAAGCTGTATTTTTAACGAAGGCAATCAAATGATTGGCCAAACAAGTATGTACAGTCGGTCCAACTAAATACTTTGTCGACAGTCTCATTTCATTTGCCCCAAAACAGGGATTTTGTTTACTCACAACACATGTTTGGCTGGGGCTACAAAACACATTTTTGGCCCTATACAAACAAGCACTTAGTTGGCTAAAAAAAAAAGACACCTTTCTCTCGCTGAAGTATGGGCGGCGAGGTGTAATGGCAGCCGCTGGCGAGAAAACCCCGAGGCCGGCCTCAGCATATCTCATTAGCGGGACCGGTTCCAAGAGGCAACTGCAGGCAGTAACCCACCAGCTGACCTGTGCCACGCCACCCTTGCGATCTTGACCCATCCTACCGCCCTCTCCTCAGCATCACCGCTTCTAGCTGCTGCGAATATGTCGATGTAGCGGCACCTCGGCACCTGGGTTAAGGCGCCCGTCCACCTGGAACTTTGTCCCACGTCTAGGCCGAGCAGCGCGGGAGCTATAAGGGCGACACTGCCACGCGCATCAAGTACGCCATCGCCGCTAAGCGCAAGGCTCTGAACTGGCGTGCAGTGTTCTCGTCGTTCTGCGTTTACCTATGGGACTTTCAGTAGTGACCGTATTATTTTATTAGTGGGAAGTCTTTAGGAAGGTTCAGTGCAGGCCCCTATAGTAGTTTTGTATGTATCTGATGCGTGCATTTTGAGCTACAGCGCCTTGGAAAGGCCGTTTTTAGCGGTTTTGGAGTACTCTGAATTGATGTTTCTAACGTACGTGATATTTTGAAAGTACTTAACAGCTCTCGTCTGAAGTGTGTGTTCTTTTCGTAGATCAGCACGTTGGACGCACGCTTAATAGTTTCGTTGAAAAACGCGTATTTCGAACACTTTGCAACGCAGTTCAAGCGCCAGGTAGACGGGCACCTTAACACCTGCGCGCGTATACTGGCTATCAACGAAACAACAATGCTGACTTATGAATATAAATACGGCCACCTGTTATCCACAAAAATATTCCTCGACTAGTTTTACCCCATAACGCGTTAGTTCAGAACCTACATCGTGGTTGGACGATGTTAACTCGCACGCGCCTTTAAGTGTCTGCCAGCCAATCACTGACGTTCAGTGTTTGGCTAACTTTATTCTGACCGGCCTAGTCGAGTATTAAATGTCTTCGCAAGCAAACACGTGGCCAATAACCAAGGGAAACGTGCAAGCTTGCATGTTAAGAATTTGAAGTCTAGCTGAAGCATAAATATTTTCGTGAAAAACCAGTACCACCTACTTAAGACCGTATAGGATTGATTTTAATTACTAGAGCGGTATCAAGAGGGCACCCATTCTCTAACGACCAGCCAATAACGAGCGTTGTACGGTAGGCTGCAGTAAGTGTGATCATTGTGGTGTTGACCAGTAGGCAGTGTGGCAGGTGGACAGAACAACACAGCAACAGGTTCTAGCAACACGCCCACTACCGCTCTGCTACTGTAGTACAACGCAACTAGGCGGTGTTCCACGATCTTGAGTGAGTGAAGGTGTTTAGGCGGCTCTTAACATCGACGTCTTGAGAGTCGACGAGGGTGACGCTAGGTGAGTATGGAACAGCGGCAGAATGCAAGGGAGGGGGAAACGGGAGATCCCCGAAAAAAAAAACCCGCCGACCAGCGTCATCGTCCAGCACGATTCCCACCTGCGAAAATTCGGGAGTGACCTGGCCGAGAATCGAACTCGCTTCACCTCGGTGGGAGGGGAGTAGTCTAACCACTTCACCGCCGCGGCCCCACTCGCCTTATACGGCAGGTGGGTCTGTATACAAGAGCCGCGCGAAGCACGGAGAGGGCGTGCGCAGCTCCAAGGCCTGGGGACATATCGCTGCGCCGTCAGGTTGGCAGCCCTGAGCTAAATAGCACCCACCCATTGGCGGGGTCGGCATGCAGTACCCCGAACTCTACCCACGCACACCACACAGCACGTCGAGTACAAACCGAGCGAGTCAGCGTAATTGTAACGTGAGGGGCTCGCATTCAAGAGGAGAGAGAGAGAGATAGAGAGAGAGAGAGTGTGTGTGTGTGCGAATATGAGAGAGTATGTGTGCGAATATGAGAGAGAGAGAGAGAGAGTGTTCATTGTTCTACTGTAGTATAGTCCATTCTAGTTACTTCCAACTTTTCTGAAGCCCTGCTAAAGGTCTACTTACGAGATATTCTTCCACCTCATGCAAACAAACTTAACCAAATCTACAAATTGCGCCAAAGAGACAACGCACAGAATTTTTGTGCACTCAGTTAAATTACATTTTGCATAAGAACTATTTCTTACTAGGTATTACCAACAGGCTAGTATTCTCTCTGTTTTTGTTCGCATTAATTATAAACGAAATATTACCATTTATAGTTAAAATATAAGCAAATGTTGATTTTTACCAAGTATAAGATACTTTAATCTTAACATAAGCATAAAACGCTGGTGATACAAACATATTTAGGAAACCTCTAAACACGTCATACATTGGGTGATTTTTCGAAGGTTTGATTCAAAAAATGTTAGGAAACCGCGAATAGGCTATGTACACTGTAGTCTATTAGCGGTTTCTTCACACCTGAAAAATCACCAAATGTGTGACGAACTTGTTTCCTGTATACGTCGTGGATTTCAAACTTTTTATACTTGTGTTAACATGAAACTCTGACTCATGTTTTATCTATAAATTATAATATTTAATTTATAATTAATATGAATAATGCCAGGGAGAAGGTAGATGTGTTGGTAAAGCTTTGTAATACATATTTCTTATGCAAAATTATAATACACAGAATGCGCAAGAATGCGGTGCTGTCCCTTTGGTGTGATTTCGTAGACTCGGCTTGCTTGAGGCGGAGGAATATCCTGGAAGTAGAACTGTAGCAGGGCTTCAGAAAAAGGCGCAACTTTCTTCTCTCCTCCATTTGTAACACCTGTAACTCAAGTCGCGTGTCTTTGTCCTACTCCTAAGCACTGCAAAAAGACACATTAACGTGTTCTAGGTGATCATAGATTCAGCATTATGTCAATGAGGACTGTGTTCGGATGTGGCTCGGGAAACTTAAAAATTGTCCTGTCCTTGAAAACAATCCTTAGAGACAAAATCTCATCTTTCCTCTAGTAGGTACTTATAAGGATCTTAAAATGATACTTTACTGAATCAACAACAAATTTACCTAATAAAAAAAAGAGTAGTACATTTGTAAAATTTTCAAATTATGGTATGAGGTGTAAATATTCATATGTGTTTGTGGGGTGCATGAGAGGAGAGGAGAGGAGAGAGAGAGAAAGAAAGAGAAAACTTTTGAATTGTGCAGGATTCAAACCTGGCTCTCGGGTGACGAACATCCTTTCAGCAAGTAATAAATGTACAGTAAATTAAAGTTGTGAGTAGCTATAGACTGTTAACTTCAGCTTATCTTTTTGGGTTTTCCAACAAGCAATGAGCTGCGTAGACAAAACTAAATTACGGTAAATGATTTAANCTTCAGCTTATCTTTTTGGGTTTTCCAACAAGCAATGAGCTGCGTAGACAAAACTAAATTACGGTAAATGATTTAAGGATCCCAGAAAATCTCGCGAATTTATTCGACTGTGGACAAGCTAAACTTTACACACATGTTTGGTATATTTCCCTTTCTTTATCAATTTGCTCGCAGTTTGTACGCCGTTGTCTCGCAGTCTCCCGTCGTCGTCCGTCTCTTCGCCGATGTCCCTCGCCGCACTTGACCACGCCCGGCAACCGCACCCAGCAAAAGTCTGCTGCCAAAAGACTGCCGACAGTCCAACTGTGGCTTGTATGTATAGGGTCGTAGGCCATCGCCCAGAAATTTATCTAAATGCCGCGTTTCGCCGAGGGTCCTAGTTCACGGAATATTCTTGCGCATCCTCTAAGCTCGTCGGCTTTTCCAGCAGGTTTGAGGAGGAGGGGCTGTGATGGCAGCCAGGTCATCGCTGTCAATCATTGCTCCCTTCTCCGCGTGAGCATAGGGTCAGCGAATGTGTTTGCGAGGGGGCAGATGGGGAGGGTCGACGTGGGTCACCTCCTTCAGAGCCAGACCGCACATGGATATCGCGTCAGCGCGTAACACTATATAATCTGGTTGAGCACTGCAAAATTTCCGTTGCAAGTTTTTTGTTCGGTTGCAAACACTTTGCACACACTTTTGTCATTATTTTTAATACAAATACTATTGAAGAAGGCGGTGGACAGAAAACTAGATGACGCCATGTTTGATCTGTTTTAAGTAAAATAGTTGCTGTACGATTTTTACTGATGAAATCATTAAATGTGTATAATGTTGTTTTATAATTAAAAAAAAAAAATCAAGTGTATGCGCGATCTGTTGGTTTATTTTCAAACTACTTTTGTCAGCGACGACGGCTCTTTGCCGAGCAGATATTTCGACGAGAGATTCACTTATAGGCGTAGTTAGTGTGGCAAATTAGATAGGACTGTTCCTGATATTCTGGATGGCTGTTGCAGATTTCCGTTATGTCTGCTCGGAGGGATAAGCGTAAATTTAGTTCGCAGACTTTCGTTATCTGTTTACAAATCATAAATACTTATTTTTATTCAAGAACAGAATAAAATTTTAGGCCTTTGTAATATATATGAATTTATAATTTGCAGCAGTAAGTATCAACCAAATCCGTACACAAACGATTAAATGCTACGAAGTTTCTTTCTGGTAAGTAATAAATTGTAACAGTGATTTTAGGCATTAATCTGATCTTGGATCAAGGTTTTGAACCGCCAAATTTGGCGGTCCGAAACGAAGTTAATCTCGATCTGCAGTCATGCTCCGAACTCGAATGGTGCAACAGTATCCTGGGACAATCTTAGATCAAGTTCGAACATGCTCTCGTATCGAGCGATGAACTTCAATGGTCCAACCGGCCTCAACTGAGGCTCGATCGATTACAGAGAGGGCTGTGGAGTCTTAGCTTGTTGCCAAATGAATCCCGCGAAATTTCCGGGTCGTTAATGGAAAGATTTATATTTATGGAATCGTTTGAAACATCACGAGACTCAATAGATTTGCAGTTGCGGGAAGTGGCGGTTCAGCTTGCATGTAGAATGCAAATACGTCTGGATGGGACTCTGGATGCACGGAGTGAGGGGAGAGTTGTCAGTTTATTTACGACAGCACACACGAGGGAGTTGTAGATTCCTTTTTCCAGAGACTTGGGTGCTGTAAACAGACGGCAGCGACCAGGTGTCGACGGCGAAGTACAATAAACGGCGCCGGCGCGGTAGGTGGCAACACGACGATCCGGGAGACAAGCGGTGAGATACTAGTCGCCTTACAAAAGCGGCGACGGCGGTGTCTCCAGCAGTAATGGGACCAGTCCCCCACGCCCCGGCATCGAACTCACGTCTTCATTGGCCCGCGCACGGCTGGACGGGCCAATCAGCAGCTGCGCTTCGTCGCGGCTTGTGCTTTTCGTCGTCGAGTACCTGCCTGCGCTTCTCTGCTTTCGTTGCGCCGCCGCAAATAAAGTTCTCGCAGAGCGTGAACCGGCTCGACATCTTCCGAAGCCCGTTTATGTTGACTTGGATTCGGATCAAGAAGAAATAAATACCTGTGTGAGTGGTCGCATAATTGGAGCTCCATGATAATGCCAAAAGTTGAGAGAGTAGGGAAGTTGTTTTCGGCACTAAACAGTTACGTTTTGAGCGTAATCAGAATAGCTTTGATCAGTCTATTTGGCTCGATATTTACCTCCTGAAAAGGAGTTATCGTGTCTGTCTACACCACTCAGAAATATATAGTTATATGTGTGTATGGGAGAGGTGGCTAATCCTAGGGCGCGGTAACACCTAATGAATAACGGACTTTTCAATTGGTACCCGTAGACGTTATCCTAGAAAAGTGGGGGAACGAGCCCCTAATATGGGATGGCGACAGAATTCTGGGTCGGAGGTAGACGGGAGAACCCATAGAAAACCCACCAGCTATCAGCAATGTCTGCCACGAAATCCAGCCCTGGTTAAGATTAGAGATTTGGGCGGCTCTTAGCGAGGTCTTGAGAGCCGATGAGAGTGAAATGAGGTGAGAATGGAGCAGCGCCGGAATGCAAGGGCGGGAGAAACATGAAATCCCCGAGGAAACCTACCGAACAGTGGTATCGTCTGAACTTCAAAAACACGTTATTTTATAATGCTCTTTAGAGTTGTTTTACACCACATATATAAAAAAAACACTATCAGAACAACAAGCAATTGAAATTTTAAAAGAAGTGCGGTTTGAAACATATTCGCTAGAAATAAGTATAAAGGCAAAAGGTATTAATTTAATCTGTTAGTAATTTTTCAGTGGAGAGGTACCCAAAACTTCACTTACGACGGGGCCAAACCGTATCATTACTACCGCAAGAGACAATTAACATGACTACCTACAATTATATTATCACATGTAAATAAACATGCGATTAGCATCTCTAGATATTCCCACGATTTCTCCTGGTGTAATTTATATATTACGGGGAAATAAATAATTCTGAATACACAAGTGCGNGATATTCCCACGATTTCTCCTGGTGTAATTTATATATTACGGGGAAATAAATAATTCTGAATACACAAGTGCGGTAATATGATTATAGGAAAACAATCTTCAGTATTTCGTCATATCGCCAGATGTCACCATATATGTTTACTGGTAACACTGACTTTTCGACCCATCACAGAATATGAAATTTGGCATATCTGGTGAGAACATCAGCAAGTTGGTAACCCTTGGCAGCGTGCTCGCAGCCCGGCTGCGAAGCCAAGACTGCGGGCTGCGGACNAAAACAATCTTCAGTATTTCGTCATATCGCCAGATGTCACCATATATGTTTACTGGTAACACTGACTTTTCGACCCATCACAGAATATGGAATTTGGCATATCTGGTGAGAACATCAGCAAGTTGGTAACCCTTGGCAGCGTGCTCGCAGCCCGGCTGCGAAGCCAAGACTGCGGGCTGCGGACGGAGGCAGATGCGAGGCGAGGCGACGACGAACGGTAGTGGAAAGAGGAAGGCCCGACACCCCGACCCGCAGTGTCACAGCCCTCTCCCTTCACTCCCACTACTCCACTTTCAATTGCCCCGCCCCGCGATGCTTATCAGCGACAGGGGCCTGGTAACAATAACACAGCGACNCCACTACTCCACTTTCAATTGCCCCGCCCCGCGATGCTTATCAGCGACAGGGGCCTGGTAACAATAACACAGCGACGGTAGCTGCTGGCGAACTGCGACCCTATCTCCTCCTACTATCTTGAAAAGTAGGTTTTCACGAGACGACCGGCTACACACACAATATAAAAAAAAAGAGAGAAAGAAAGAAAGAAGGAGCGAGAGGAGAAAAAAGCACCGAAAGGGGGGAATAACTCATAACCCGCGAGCAGATGTGGCGTGGCCCCATTGTCGGCCTGACCCTTCGTACAACCATGTTCTTG
>NQII01010038.1:0-42921 GCA_002778355.1 Clitarchus hookeri
GTGACGACACCAGACCTCCGTGATGACTTTCCGTCTGCTGCGTACACACACACGGCGGCGTTCTAAAACGTTGCTCTATGCGAGTAAACTTTTCTCTTTGGCCGTCCCAAAACACAACACTTCGAGTAAATGTTTTACTTGCTAATGGCAGTGTCCCAAAAAACTGCAGAGTAATTACTCTGAGCATCTTGCCAGAGTAAAAATTCTACAAACACTGTTTTAAAGAGTAACAAAAGGTAAACAGAAAATGGCGGGAAGTTTAGTACAAATAAACAAACTGAAATAAAGTGTGGACATTCTGATTACGGACTCACCCAGGAAAATTACAAATGGCGAGTGATTTTTTTAAATTTTTTTTTTAAAAGAACGAATTTGGTGAAAGTGATAAAAATATTTTGGAATTTACATTGGTTGCTTAATTAGTACATAATTATAAACAAAGCATGCTATTTACATTATGCTTCTAGTACTTTATACGCTTCAGACACGTGCAGCTCTAGTTTATGTAATTAGAGGCGACAGTTACTCAGATTCATGCCAAATTCGATTTAATGGATTGAAAATATGTGATACTAAACAAGTGGATTCGAAAACTTAAACCTTTTTTCTTGGAATGAAATATTTTAACTATTTAAAATGAGATTTATACATAATGAAATACCCAAAGACAGTAAGTATAGAAAAACTAACTAAAAAAAATTATGGACACGTTTTATGATTTCACTGAAAACTCTTTGAAATTTACAGAACGCCCGTTACTGAAAAAAGCAGCGTGTTCGAAATTTTACAAAGAGTTTTGAAAAATATATTTACTAGCAATTTTCAATAAAATTATGGATTATTTTTAAAATATGTTCTAAGAATAGAAAACGTCGTTTGCTGAAGCTAACCGTTATAATCTAGTGAATTTTCGTGAAATTATGTGAAAAGCACGTTTGGGCGGCATTTATTTAATATGCTGTTCACGGTTATTTGAGCACTTTTGAACTCAAACATTGAAAAATGTCACTGCCCCTACCTGCATATATTTTAATGGGCGCAGCTGACTGGAATGCGCCCAGTAAAGTTGGTACCGACGGAGGGAAAGAAGTCCCATGTGTTAACGTATACTTAACAGTGTTAGGCAAGCGTTTGTGAATACTAAAATGTCTTCCTTTTCTTTCTTTTTTTTTCCAACGCATTAAGTATAAAAATTAGCAATTTTGTAAAATATTGAAATTTCTGATAATTACAGAGTTTCACTTGACCGACGCATGAATGAAGTGCTGAGGCCCACGGCGAAGTTTATTTTACAAATGGTGGAAGAATACACAACATGCATAGAAAAAAATCATAAGCATTGCTTTCATAAGTGCCCAGTTTATCGTGAACAGACTTTACCACTGGTTGCTGTTTACATGAAAAGCCTTTTTTCACTTTGAAGAACTTCTCCTTTATTCTCATGCAGTAGTCACGTTCTCGCGAGATATCCCGGACAAGGAAGTATGGGACGAGTAAGAAAGAGACGGACCACAACAGGTTGGATTGTCTAATCCTTGAAAGAGATAAGGATGGTTACGAGGAGAATGACGTGCGGTCGCCGCCGATGACCAGTCTCCCGCGCTCAAGTGTCCGGGTTGGCGGCCGGCCGGCGCAGGACAGGCAGGAATCCCAAGGTTCCGCGGCAAAACCGCAGCATCACTTTCACCGCCTCGCCGCTGTCCCCACACCAACCTCCTTGACGTAACATCAGCTGTGCCGTACACGGGGTTGCCTGCCGGCCGAGACGCAGTCAGTGCTACACGCCCCGGGGCCGCTGGACCTTTGATCCCTCCTCAGAATCCACATGCGTGACGACACCAGACCTCCGTGATGACTTTCCGTCTGCTGCGTACACACACACGGCGGCGTTCTAAAACGTTGCTTCATGCGAGTAAACTTTTCTCTTTGGCCGTCCCAAAACACAACACTTCGAGTAAATGTTTTACTTGCTAATGGCAGTGTCCCAAAAAACTGCAGAGTAATTACTCTGAGCATCTTGCCAGAGTAGAAATTCCACAAACACTGTTTTAGAGAGTAACAAAAGGTAAACAGAAAATGGCGGGAAGTTTAGTACAAATAAACAAACTGAAAGAAAGTGTGGACATTCTGATGACGGACTCACCCAGGAAAATTACAAATGGCGAGTGATTTTTTAAAATTTTTTTTTTTAAAGAACGAATTTGGTGAAAGTGATAAATATATTTTGGAATTTACATTGGTTGCTTAATTAGTACATAATTATAAACAAAGCATGCTATTTACATTATGCTTCTCCAAAACCACATTTACTCTTGTTTTCCTCAGCTCTTACTTTCCGTTACTTTACGCTACCCTCGGAGTAACGTTTTGGAACGCCGTTCAGCGTAGACAAATAGACAGAGAAGAAATGGCTTGACGGTTACTTTGGTGAGGGAGTGCGAATTCTGCTGCGCGAGGCTATAGGGACGGGTTTTGGCTACTGCGCACTGCGAAAGGTTCCCTATCGACAAGGCTGCAGGATGGCGAGTAGGTTCCCAGGCGATGATTGACAGCGGCGTTCCAACATGTTGCTAGTCGGTGACGCCGTATTGTTGTCGTGTGCGGTTGGAGTTCACGGTATGAGAAGCGGCTTCACCTCTGTATTCTCAAGTACTCTGTGCTTACGTCATAGTTATCCATCTGCAGCCCAGAAACTGTTTGCCACTGATAGACAGGGACAATTTGTTTTCGCTAAAAGAGTTTCATAGCTCCTATTTAAAAACGCTTTTAGCGTAGCTCCACTTCCGCGATTGAACTGATGTTAATTTTTACGCGCCTTGGGCATCTGTACCCGAAAATCGCCGACTTTCCGCATCGGAGTAATCACATTCTGACTGGCCCCGTTAAGGCAGGTCCTATTTTATAAACGGCCACACTGGGCACGTTCCCAGGGGGGCAAGAAGTTTGGGGCGGAACGTCTGAGCAAATAAAATGAAAAAAGAATAAAAAGATAAGTTAAATACAGAATCCTGATTAAATATTGTAATAACGTAAAGCTGCAAGATACGCCTCTGATTTGTATTTGCACATAATATCCATAATAACAGTGAGAGCGAAGACTGGTAGATCTGAACTCTGTACGTAGTGGAGGAGAGGAGGCGCCTGCTCATGGCGTGCTCAGGACACTGTAGACTTCAAAATAGGGGCTGAGGTCAGATAAGAAAATATCTAAACGCTGCCGGTAAGTAAAAAGAAGTTGCAGATGTGCACGTATGCTATTGAAGACTAGCCTGCGTGTGTACCTTCTCGCGAAAACCAGTTGTTTCTACCGACAGGTCAGTGGAGCCTTGCTAAAGCTGATATGAGTATCTTTCTGTAATTTATAAATATCAGATGCGATAGCTGAATTAAATCATACCACCCCACCCCTTATGACTTATTTAGTTATCGAAATATTACGCTTTTTAAGGTTGCGGTAAGGTAATTTTTCTTATTAGACTACCGCTCTCTCTTTTGTAAAGCAACCAATTAATTTCAGTTCATTTTATTTCATATATCCCACTACACTGTCAAAATATTTTATGCCATTTACAAACATAACATTGGAAACTAGTTTCAAAACTTCCCTTGTGACGTTACAAGTTAAATATTGTATTTTTTACAAAATATAGTTGTATGAAATATACAAAAAATTATATATCACCACGTTTATAATAAATACGGAGTCTGCGGCACCTACTTGTTAAAGCTCAAATTGAGTTTAACACATCCCACAGTAACCTGTTGTAAAGTTTGCTCTTGGGGTTATGCGTGTAATAATTAAAAAATAATCTTGGCATCTACTTTCCAAAGAATTGTTAGTAAAAATACAAAAAATATTTTACAGTGTGGAATAAAAAGCACGCTACTTATATGTTCTGGTACAAACAATGCATTCAAAAATAAACATTGTTATTACCATGTTTAAAATTAAGTTTTTGCTTTACCCAGTACAATCAAGGTACATCTGTTATTTTCTCTTAAAAATGCGATGGTCATCTCTGACTTACCCTGTCGTGTTTATTTGGAATTTCATGCGAAAATGAAATAGTCTATATTTTATGTGCGTTCCATGTTAGTGCCATCTTCTAGCGTTTCAAACAATATAACTCCAGGGACTGCACTTTACTTGCTCGGCGGCGCAGTTATGAAATAAGAAAGGCAACTGCCGACGCCAATCTAAATACATATAACGGTATANCTTGCTCGGCGGCGCAGTTATGAAATAAGAAAGGCAACTGCCGACGCCAATCTAAATACATATAACGGTATATCTACAGCAAGGTCAGTGATTGTGTTCGCGCTCTGGTATATATATCGGAAGAAATATGCTTCAAAGCTGTCTGACTTGTACCCGACTGAAGAAAAATTGGGGTTGTGTACGTGCAAGCCTGTGTTTTAGTAATCATGAAATATGAGTTGTGAATTACTGGGTAGCTATTTATAACACTAAATAATTGTAATTTCTTACCCCGAGGAAGGAAATATTCGAAGGGATGCAACTGTGAAAAATATCATTTCAAGAGAAATGTTTATAACCACGTTAATTCAAGACTTCCTCCTATTAGAATTGCAGACATTTAATTCAGTTGGGACCAACCCATCATGAACATACCAGGTGCAAAATAAATTACCATAACTTCTTAAAGTGTTAAATCAGTAAATCCAAAAAAACGTATTCACTTTCCTAGTTTTGCATTTCAAGTTAATATCAATCCGGGAATTTTATTTCTGGACGTTTTAAAGGAACGTTTCTTCTTTAGAGGAAGGGTTGGAAAACGCACTTCAGAAAAATGTTGTATGATGGCTTAAAAATTGCAGCACAATATGACATTTGTTAAGTGTAGGTATTAGTAAAGGGATTATGGGGACATTGGCACATCGGGACATGGGACCGGAGCGTCGGGGCTGTTCGTGATCTGTCATTCCGGTCGGCCGACGGCCACCTTGAATCTATGTGACCTTGACCTTAACCTTTAATCCCAAAAACCCCAAAAAACCTAAAAAATAAAATTATATTTAAAAAACATTAAGAAATTATTTTAAAAAAATATTTTTAAATGATTTTTAAAAATATAAAAAAACTTAATGCAAAAAAATTAAATTTCCGGAGGTCCCCCACACACCCTCCACCCATCTTCATTCCACCATCTTGGTAGGTGCAGTCCCCCATCTTGGTAGGCGTCACAGCCACCGTCCGCCAATTTGGTCGGTGCAATCCGCCATCTTGGTAGGCGTCATTTGTCATTTGTTTATACATCACTGGAGTTAGTCTCTCACCTTCTTTTACTGCCATCTTGGTTTTTTCGTTTGCCATTTGTTTTAAATTACTGGTGCTGTCTCATGCACCGTGCCCAGTAGACGACTGACCCCCTCCACTCATCCCTTCCAAAATATTTAATTGACAAATTGCCCCACCCCTGATTCTCATTGGCTAATTGCCCATCCTCTTCCAATATATTATATTTAATTATTCCGCCAACGTTTCTCATTAGCCAATGAGAAACAGGGGTGCAGCAATTAAATATATTGGAAGGGGTGGGCAATTAGCCAATGAGAATAAGGGGTAGGACAATAGGTCAGTTAAATTTATAAGAAGGGAGAGTGGAGGGGTCTGTAGTCTGCTGGGCGCAGTTCTGGTGACAGCACCAGCAATGTAAAACAAATGACAAACGAAAAAACCAAGATGGCAGTAAAAGAAGGTGAGAGACTAACTCCAGTGATGTATAAACAAATGACAAATGAAAAATCAAGATGGCGGACGGTGGTTGTGACACCTACCAAGATGGTAGACTGCTCCGACCAAGATGGCTGATGGCTGCACCTACCAATATGGCAAACTGCACCGACCAAAATGGTGGACGACTGCACTTACCACGATGGCGGACGGTGGCTCTGACGCCTACCAAGATGGCGAACTGCACCTACGAAAATTGTGGACTGCCACCGACCAAAATGGCGGCCGGTGGCAGAGGTTGATAGTCCTCGGTCCGCATCAAGGTGGCATGTGCAGATTCAACTCTGTATAATGCTGTTGACAGGTGAGGTGGAACCACCCTTGGGTGAAGAACATCCACCCACTGCGATTGGAAGGGGCTTAATCTCTTTCTATTGGGAGCATTCAACTGCAACCAATTAATATGCTCTGTTCAAGCTTAACTAAAACATGTTACTGCAGTGATAAGTCTTGGAAAGTGTCAAGGCCAAATGTCAAGGTCACATGTATCCAAGATGGCTGCCTGCCAACTGGAATGACAGAGCACGAACAGCTCCGACACTCCTGTCCCAGGTCTCGATTTGCCAAAGTTCCCATAATCCCTCTACTTGTATTTTATTGTCTACTGACTTTGAAAAATTAGTTCCGTATTCTTTGAATGATTCTTTCAGCGAGAGTAAGAAGTAAATAAGCTACTATTGTGGACATACACCAAAACTCTGCAATGGCAGACGTCCATAATACCATTTAATTACTTCCATAACTGAAGACGTATTAAAAAAAATTGCTTAACGTGGTTTTTACTCATTCACTACTTCTCTACTTTGACAGGGTCGATAAAAATTAAAGTTACCATACGAGTCATCACTGACGATGTAGATGAAGAAAACAGTCCAGTCATCGTCAGTAGTAACGTAGGTTTTTGACGGTAGCCTGCAGTATTTTGGATGGCGAAACTCAGCGAGTTTTTCTTGGCGAAGCACTTGCAAACTCTCTATAAACTTCCGTGATCGGCGACCCCAGGGGCACCGGCTCGTGAGGGAGACGACGAGCTGTGGACCACGACGGAGCGAGAGCCCTCGAACGATATCCGATTCATGTGAGGACGTTTATTGGTCAATGGTAATTGATTTACTAGTCCAGAGTGTGAGAACGGACTTAGTGGCTTGAGGCCAAAGGTAAGTTTTAACACTGGTCGCATTAGAATTTCTGAGTTCTCAGATAGCGAAGCTTTTATATTCTACTTTGTAGCTTCAAAGTTTACAGAACTGGAACGTTTATATTTTGCTTGTAATTATAAAGTTTCTGAAGTGAACTCAAAGTAACTTTATTGTGTGCTTATAATTTCATGCTCGCCTCTCACCAAGGCGAACCGGGTTCAATCCCCGGCCGGGTCACAGGATTTACTCTAGTGGGAATCGTGCTGGATGATGCCGTAGGTCGTCGGGTTTTATCGGGGATCTACCTTTTCTCCCGCCCTTTCATTCCGACGCCGCTCCATACTCACCTCAATCACCGCCATCGGCTCCCAAGACCTCGCTGTTAAGAGCCGCCCGAATCTCTTCTCTTCACTTCACGTGTCATGCTCCACGTCATTGACAACGCATGGCGTAGAATCTGAGCACCATAGTATCAACAGGGTTGTTACGACCAACCAGTGTAAGGAAAGACAGCTAGCTACTACTGATGGGCGGTATTGTGTCAGGTTGTCATGGGACGTGCTGACGCAACGTGGGACGAAACCTTGGCTCCGTCAAGTTTCCACGTCGTCACGTTGCCTTTACGTTACACGAACCGCAGGCGAAGCCACGCAGCCCTTGACGTCATGCCACACAGTAGATAAGTACACACTGACGAAATGGAACGGCGGTTCCTTTGATTTGGACATACCCATTCTCTGATCGGCTGCGCGAGCCTCTGGGAACGGGCCTTGCGTCTGATTGGCTAACGCATGTTGTGAAAGGGTTACCAGGCGCTGATTGGCGAAAGTTGTTCCGACATTTTGCTGGCCACTGACGCCTGTTTGCTTGCGTGTGCGGCTGGAGTGGAGTAGGTCTTCAGAACCGATGAGGGTGAAACGAGGTGAGTATGGAGCAGCACCGGAATGCTAGGGATGGGGAAATGGGAGATCCCCAAGAAAACTCTTCGACCAGCGGCATCGGCTGACACGATTCTCAAATAAGAAAATCCAGGAGCGACCCCGCTGTAAATCGAACACAGTTCGCCTTGGCGGGAGGCAAGCGCTCTATTCACTTCTCCAACCGTGATTTCTGTGTGTGGCTACAGTTCACTGTATAAGCCGCTGTTTCACATCTGCATTCTCAAGGGGCCATGTTGTTAAAAGCTGTTCACAGTTTAAACGCATATATTTTAACGGGAACATTGACTGGCATAAGGGCCAGTAAAGTTGGCAGCGACGTAGGGAAAGTAGTTCCGTGTCGTAACGCTGAGTTAAAAGATTTAGGTAAACATTTGTGAATACTGAAATTATTATTATTTTTAAATGCATAATTTAGAAGTTTTACTTGGCCGACGCATGCATAAAATGTTGAGGCCCATGGTAATGTTAATTTTACGTATGGCTTAAGAATACACAATGCGCATACAAGTATATCTGCCCAGTTTACTGTGAACAGCCTATATAATAGCTAGATAGCTGTAAAGCTCGCGTGATTAGTTGGCAGCAGTGTTGATTAGTTGGCAGCAGTGTTGATTAGTTGGCAGCAGTGTTGGCTCCACAGCTCTGCACATACCATCCTGCAGAACATTACTTGAGTTAATTAACAGCGTTCTTCGAGGCGTGCAAAACAAATTTCCAGCCAGTCAGCCAGACGTNGCAGAACATTACTTGAGTTAATTAACAGCGTTCTTCGAGGCGTGCAAAACAAATTTCCAGCCAGTCAGCCAGACGTATTAGTCGAACGAGCACGTAAAAACTAGCAACAGCCCGCTGCCAGTAAATAACGCTGATTTAGCACGTCTCCTTTGAGAATGACCGGAGGCAAAAAAAGTAAAGTGAAAAACCGCGTCTCTCTCCGGTACAGGATTGCTCCCAGAATTTGTGGCTAACGAAGCGAAACAACTAGGATGCAGACNAAAACCGCGTCTCTCTCCGGTACAGGATTGCTCCCAGAATTTGTGGCTAACGAAGCGAAACAACTAGGATGCAGACTTACACCACATAGTACCTAACAATACGGAGGTGAAACAGTTGATTATACCGCGAACTACAGCTGCACACGCCAGCTAAATGGAGCCACCGGCCAGCAACAGTTTGGAACACAGTTCACCAATCAGCGCCTGGTAACCTACTCGCCAGCCGGCAGCCTAGCCAATAACGAAACTTTCGCCACAGACAGTAGCCAGTCAGACAAAAGAGTTGCTCCTAGAGCCTCGTACAGCCAATACGAGAATGTGTACTCACACATAAAAAGAACCGCCAAGGAATTTTATCTCTGTGTACTTATCTTTTCTATGCTTATACCGTGATGGGAATGAATTCTAATATAGGGACTTGGAATATATATTTAAGACACACTGGTTTTATTTTCACTATAAGAGAAAGTTTTCGAAGTCAGCATACAAATACAGAGTAGATAAGTACACAGAGACAAAATGGCGTTGTGGTTCCTTTGATGTGGGCGTACTCATTCTCTGATTGGCTGCACGAGGCTCCGGGAATGGGCTTTGCGTCTGATTGGCATCTGCATGCTGGTTCTCTAGTGGTTGGTTTGCCGGATGGCGGGTAAGTTGCCATTCGCTGATTGGCGAATGCTGTTTCAACACGTTGTTGGCAAGTAACACCATTTTGCTGGCGTGTGGGTCTGGAGTTCGCGGTACAAGAGGCTGTTTCACCTGTGTTTTCTCAAGTTCTCTGTGAATCGGTCATGCTGCTGTCTGGCTAGTTAGTCGGTAAGCTCTGATTGGATAACGGTGTTCCACCATATCACTGGTCAGAGGGGCCATACTGGTGCCTATAGCCCATTCGCTGCTATTTCCAACTTTTCTGAAGCCCTCCTTAAGTTCTGCTTTCAAATTATTCCTCCGCCTCGCACAAACAAAGTTCAGAAAATCACACCAAAGGAAAAACGCACCGCATTCGTGCGCACTAACTTTAATAGTATTTCGCGTAAGAACTATTTATTACTAGGCATTACCAACACCTCAATTTTCTCTCAGTTTTTGTTCATATTAATTACAAATTAAATTATTTAATTTATAGATAAAATATAAGTGAAAGTTAAATTCTACCAAAAATAAGATAATTTTATGTTAACACAAGCATAAAACGCTTGTGATACATTGCACATTTACGAAACAACCAAACGCGTCGTACATGGGATGATTTTTCAAAGGTTTGATTCAAAAGTTTGAAGAAACCGTGAATAGGGTATAGTGAGTTTACTTCTACTACAGGTTGGGAAGATAAGTGTTATAAGTTTGGCAAAGGGAAACTCTTCGCCACTGGGTAAGCGCTAGTGTCGGCAGGGTGCCAGGTTTCCTCTATTTTCTACGTTAAAAAACAGGATAGTTGTAATAGTCGTAAATTAACTATAAAATAACCTCGTAACTAAGTAAAAACTTCCTCTTTTATTATTTAGGTAGCTTCAAATTTTAATTAAAAGTTACCTTTTGGAACACTGCCCACTTAGCGGAGGAAATTTTCCCTATACCAAACTCTCCCATAAGTAGAGACCTGCAAGATTCTTCTTATTATTTGGCATCAGGCTAAACTTCACAGTGTTGTATATACTCGAGCAGGCGTCGTTTCACCATTGGCTGCTGCATAGCTTTGAAGTCACTTGCTTTCTGACTGGACTGCGCGTGATTGGACTACGCAATTGTGAAGTGTTGATTTATTCGCGCTGAGTTACCCAGGTGATGTAAAATTAAACATAGCCCAACATTAAACTTATTGCAAAGGTACATGTGTTTGAAGTTTTACGTGTCCACAAATAATAACGCGAATTTTGCAAGTCTCTACCCATAAGAAATCTCGTTTGGTTCCCAACCTGAGTGTAATTAACCTTAACTATAGTGAAACCATGTTGGTGGCGCGTGTGCCTGCAGTCGGACGATGCACACTGCCGTTTCTCTTATCTATTCCTTTATATAGGCTGTTCACGGTAAACTGAGCACTTTTGAGAGCTCTGCTAAGATCTAATTGTATGCACATTGGGAATCCTTCCGCCACGTGTAAAATTAACATTGCCGTGAGCCTGACAACTTTATTTCTGAGTCGTTCAAGTGGAAATGTGAAAATATTATAAAAGTAAACATTTAATAAATTTGCTAATTCTCACACTTACATGCACCAGGAAAACAGAAAGCAAAATAAATGAATTAAAGCATTCACAAGTGTTTTCTAACACCTTTATTTAAACTTTAAAATAAGAGACTACTTTTCCTCCGTCGTTACCAACTTTACTGAACGCATGCGAGTCAGTGTGCACGTTAAAATATATGCAAGGTATGGGCAGTGACATTTTTTTCATAGGTTGATTTCGAAAGTGCTGATTTGACCGCAAACAGCTTATGTACAGTGTGTGGTGCTGCAGTCTGCGCGATCCAGCACAGCCTGCAGAAGCCGACAGCGGCCAGTGGCTGTGGGCCTGTCTGTCGTGCGACATGGGCCTCGGAGTGTTCGTTTGGGCCAAGGCCGGCGTGCACAGCCACGGCGCCGGCGGCTGTGTGGGGCCTGCCGGCCTGGGCAACAGGGTCACGCCTGTCGTCACAAACCCGCGCGCTCTGCTCCAAATCGACTTTACAAACTGTTCGCGGTCAACTGGGCAATTCTCAAGGAATGCCCTGCTTATGCACGTCGTGTATCCTTCCACCGCATGTAACATTAATGCTGTCATAAGCCTGATGACTATTCATGCGTCCGTCAAGTGAAACAGTGGAATTATTAGCAAAGTAAATATTTTACGAATTCGCGTATTCTTACACGCGTATGAAGCGGAAACAAAGATAAAGGTTCCTCACGATAAAGTGAGCACTTTTGAAATTAACCTTTGAAAAATGTCACTGTCCATACCTGCATACATTCTGACCGCCGCATTGAGTGGCATGCTCCCAGTAAAGTTGGCAACGATGGAGGAAAAGTAGTTCCGTTTCTTAACGTCAAATTAAAATTGCCATGTTAACATTTGTGTAAACTAAAATGATTTATTTTGGCTTCTGTAATTTTATTATAAGATTTTTAAAATATTTGCTTGTCTAATAATTTTACAGTTTCACTCAAATGACGCATAAATGAAGTTATCAGGCCATGGACATGTTAATTTTACATATGGCGGAATAACACACAATTTTCACACACGTAGATCTTAACCAGGACTTTAAAAAGTGCTAAATTATAATTCATTTTAGTATTCACAAATTTTTTACTCTAACTTTTAAGGAGAAAAACGATGAAGGTAGGTGGGCCCCTTAATATATAGTTTATGGCTTACAGCAGTTTTTATTGTTCGTTATGACTGTCATATAGCGGGACCAATGGAAATCTGTTTGTACTTCATGTTACTGGCAGTAACTATTTACGATATTACGGAATGTAGTCTAAAAAGTTAATGATACATTCCACATATTACATTGTTACTCAAAGGGCAAATGTCAGGCACTTACTTTCAAAGCCGTTAGCTGTTCGCGCGTAAAATGCAGACGTTCAGTGCTGTGCTGGAATAGCCGAATTCCGAGCGGCAAAGCCGATCCGTAGAGAAGCAGCCATTAAGAAACCGAAGTGCAATGACTTGAATTTCCAAGTATTGCATCGAGCGGTTATATTGAGCTACAAATCGCAAACATGTCACGCTTTTCTTGCCAACATAACAGCAATTATCAAAGAACATCAATGAGATGAAAACTAAGAATTCAAGGACTGGCTGTAAAACAAATGTATAAGAAAGAACGGGAAAGAACGGTAACGAATCTTGGCAACCGTCTTCGCAAAGGTTAACGTAGTCTAAGTGACTTTGATTTCACTTTATTAATTTTTTCTTATCGTTTATTTAGTGGAAAACCGACATGCATGATTTCAGCGGTTGACTTTAAATACTTTTTTACAATAAGGCATTGAATACTGGCGATACTTCATTTCATCAAACTATTTTGTATTTTTCATATTATTATTATTATTATTTAAAATTCTATGTGAAAATTAATGATTTCGGTGAACATTACGGCACAAAGTATCCGGTGCAACACGGTAGCAACTGTGCAATGATCGCGTGGAGTCACAATTTGACTATGTATTACAAGTGAAATTATTTTACTGACCAAGTAACAGTATAGGTACTAAAATGACAAAACGCGTTTTGATACGTTTACATTTTGTAAGTATGAATAAATGTCCACTTTTTGAGAAAATAGTGACTCGACCGTATAGGGAAAGCGGAGTAGAGTGGTCACACAGACTACGCAGTAGCCACTCTACGTGTTCCAACATTGGACTGGTTTTCTGCCAACGGCACTATCTTCAAAATTAAAAGGATATCGAATTTTAACTTAGAACTTTGTTTATGTAGGTAGGTACTTCGAAATGTTAGTACACTGTTTAGTTTTAATGCAATTAGAATATATTAAGGTAATAAATTTTTCTTTATTTATATGAAGGTGTGAATTTGTTGAAAATTCAACTGTAAACAAACACGTTCATCACTTTGACAGTTGTACTGGCAATGACAGAGTCACTGTTGGGGACGTGAGCAGAAGACAAAAATAGCTTCTGCCTCATCTTTAGTCTATGCATGTATAGGCTATTTATTCACTGTTGACTGAGCACTTCTGAAATAAACGTTTGAAAAATGGCACTGTCTCTACCTGCGTGTATTTCAACCGGCAAACTGAATGACATGAGCTTAGTGTCTAAAAGTTAATTCTAATCAGGTTAAGAACAAAATGTGTTTTCTTGTGGGCGAGTTTGGCATATTGAAAACTTCCGCCGCTAGGTAAGCGTTAGTGTTCCAAAGAGATCACTTTTAATTAACATTTTAAGATCCGTAAATTATATAAGAGAAAGATTTCACTTAGTTAAGTAGTTATTTTACATTTTATTTATGACTATTACAATTATTTTGTTTATTAACGTAGAAAATAGAAAAAATCCGGTACACATGCGACACTAGCGCTTACCTATAGCGAATTTTTTTTGCCTAACTAAAAGCATTGAGTTTNGAGCTTAGTGTCTAAAAGTTAATTCTAATCAGGTTAAGAACAAAATGTGTTTTCTTGTGGGCGAGTTTGGCATATGGAAAACTTCCGCCGCTAGGTAAGCGTTAGTGTTCCAAAGAGATCACTTTTAATTAACATTTTAAGATCCGTAAATTATATAAGAGAAAGATTTCACTTAGTTAAGTAGTTATTTTACATTTTATTTATGACTATTACAATTATTTTGTTTATTAACGTAGAAAATATAAAAAATCCGGTACACATGCGACACTAGCGCTTACCTATAGCGAATTTTTTTTGCCTAACTAAAAGCATTGAGTTTNAAAAAATCCGGTACACATGCGACACTAGCGCTTACCTATAGCGAATTTTTTTTGCCTAACTAAAAGCATTGAGTTTCTCAACCTGAGTAGAGCAAACCTCAGTATCTTTAATTGGTAACGATGGAGGTAAAGTAGTTCCATGTTTTAAAATTGAATAAATATTCAAGGAAAAATACTTACGAATACTGAAATGACTTTTTGGTGTTGTTTTGTATGCATGTAAGTGTAATAAATAGCAAATATGTAAAACATTCACTTTTCTAATAATTTTAGAGTTCCACTTGACCAGCGCATAAATAAAGTGATAAGGGCCATGTTCATGTTAGTTTTCATATGATGGAAGAATACGTTATGTGCATACACGTCGACCTTAGGAGTATTCATCGCATCTGTTGAAACATGTGCACTGCAATCTCTTGAGACGCGCGCGAAGGTATGCGTAATATATCAAGCACGAATATATTGCATGAATAATTATATATAAAATATTTAAACTGAAGACTATAGTGAAAAGATGCTCGCAATTTATTACGTGTGAATAATATTTATTTAATAATGGGAATAACAGTTTTCTGGGCCGATTCGGCATTATTTCAAAAAGTTCCATTTTTATATTTTTTAATCAGATTCTTTAAAAGCATACTTTTGCAATTTTAAAATGCTTTCTCGCTTTATTTCCTATTATTGTCGCTGAAATGTTTGATAAATACGATTACTACGAAGTTGCTGCACACCCACATTACTAGTAGAGTAATGGAATGTGTCTGCATGCAGAAGGAACAGGATGCAAGCCTGAGACGCAGACACAAACGAACCAATAAATATTGTTGCATTGGTGACACTTAACATGGCATCTGTAAAAATAAGCCAAACTGTTCGTCGTCCAACACAGAGAGCCTGAGTACAAACATTCTCCACGTGATAAATCCTCTTTAGAGTACATGGGCTTGATGATTATTTTTCCGCGTTCGAGATATAGCTTTAGGATGACAATAGCATGCGTGGCCAGCGCCCCGTCGCACTTAGGCGCAAGATGCTGAACTGGCGTGCAGCACTTCAGTCGTCACTCTTTCCTCTGCAAATCAGATGTATGGTATAACGGTGCCGCTTTATTTCACGCGATGGAAGCCCACAGATTTAAGTACAACTGTACGGTTTTACGTTTCTCGTACCTCTTAAGAAAACTACTCAGGCAAGCTATAGAATTGCAATTTTTACAGTTTACACGATTTTTTCTTTTTCTGCGCACTTACACGATAAAAAAAAACTCGCGCGGGCTTAGATAGTTGGTTTTTATCTTTTCTGGCAAAAAAAATCGTATTTCCAGGATATTAATTCGCTGAAATACGAGTAAACGCGCAAACATTGACTGCATTGAAGACAATATGCCTAGACAAATATCTCTAAAGCAGGAGAGGCCACGGTGGTTGAGTGGTTAGAATGCTCGCCTCCCACCAAGGCGAACCGGGTTCGATCTCCTGCCGGGTCACTCCGGATGTGGTAATCGTGCCGAACGATGTCGCTGGTCGGCGAGTTTTCTCGGGGATCTCCCGTTTCCCCGCTCTTGCATTCCGGCGCTGCTCCACTCTCACCTCATTTCGCCCTCATCGGCTCTGAAGACCTGGTTGTCAGGAGCCTACCAAATATCTCTCTCCGAGGCAGGACTTTCAAAAGTGCTCAGTTGACCGTGAAGAGTGTGTAGAACGCCAGGTTGGTACTGGGGGCTGGGGGGGATGAGAGGCGGAGAGAGCAGAAGCAGAGGAGAGAATGGAGCGGAGGACGCTGCAGGGAGAGGCAGGCAGGTGGGCGCGCTGTGGACATTCCACAGGTGGCCGATGTGGGTCGCGGCACGGATCGCCCTGGTCCGGCTTGGTATTCCAGCAGCCGCCTCACAGCACGGCGAGCTCTGGACGCGCGTCAAGTGGCACGACCTTCCTTCCCCCGGCACACTTGGCAGGCGTCCTTGCCGCCCTTTCCCACAGCTCACTAGCGCATTCGCACGGCGACACTTTCCTCGCCCGAGGGTGGCCTGCCTGGCTTACAGCAGGCGACAGCACGCCCTCTGCCGACCCAACCTCCCGGACACACCTCTATCAACACATGGACCTGCTTGCCTGTCACTCCAACTGCCTTGCAGTGTGTTTCAAATACAGTTTTGTTTTACGAAACTATTAAACGTGCGTCCAGTGTGCTGTACTATGAAAAATTACACACACTTCAGACTCTGCCCGTCGATTACTTTTAAGACGTTGCGTACATCATAAACATCATTTCACAGCACTCCCAATATGGTGAAAACTGCCTTTTACATGCGGCATATATATATATAAATATTCGCGTTATATACACACAAAGGGACACGCACTGAACCTTGCTACAGACTTTCCACCCATAAAATTATAGGGTCACCGCTGGAAGTTCCATAGGAACACGCAGCACGACGAGAACACTGCACGCCAGTTCATAGCCTTGCGCGTAGCGGCGATGGAGCTCTTGTAGCGAGTGCCAGTGTAGCCCTTACAGCTCTTGTGCTTCTCGGCCTCAGACGCGAAATAAAATCTCCAATCTGGTGGCCACCTTAAGAACACAGAGGCGAAACAGCTTCTTGTACCGCCAACTCCAGCCGCACACNAAATCTCCAATCTGGTGGCCACCTTAAGAACACAGAGGCGAAACAGCTTCTTGTACCGCCAACTCCAGCCGCACACAGCAGCAAAATTCCGTCACTGACCAGCGTGTTGGAACGCCGTTCGCCAGTCAGCGTTTGGTAACCTACTCGCCAGCTGGCAATCCAGCCAATAGGGAATCTTTTGCAGCACGCAGTAGCCAATCAGACGCAAGGCCCATTCCCAGAGCCTCGCGCATTCAATCAGAGAATGGGTATGCTCACATCAAAGGAACCACCACGANGACGCAAGGCCCATTCCCAGAGCCTCGCGCATTCAATCAGAGAATGGGTATGCTCACATCAAAGGAACCACCACGCCATATTTTCTCTGTATACTTATATACTCTGTACCCACACTGAGAATGAGCTACGGGAACGGCGCGTCCGAAAAACTAACATTTACAAACAGCGATTTAACGTAAAAAAAACAGTCAAGAGTGGCAAAGATGAATTTTCTTTCGTGAATAGGTAACAATTCTGTCATTATGAGATATTTGTCAAATAATTTTCGCCAAATGTTTTGTTATGGTAAGTTGTTTTTAATAGAGGCCACAGGTTTGTTTAATCTTGATTACAAAGTTAAACATTTTCTTCTAATCAATGTAAACAATTAGGCTGCCTCTTAATTAGATTGGTTTTACTGCCACTAAAATATGTATACTCTTTGTTCCTTACAGAAAAAATATTAATACGGGATACAAATCATTTGTTCAATGCATAGTAATTATTTGTTGACGATTCACGACATACAGTATTAAAGTAACTCAATCGTCATTGATTCAGCCAACTGAGCAAATAACTTATTTCTTAAGTGACAGAAAACACAGGAAAATAACGTACAGGCATGTGTGCAGCATGCGGTATATTGCAACGTAACGTATGGTAAGTGTTATGAAGAACTGAGAAGCATTATTGACAATAATTTTGCCAACAGCCGTTAACAACTGATCAAAGTGACACCTAAATTTTGACTTCCTCAGAGTTTCTTTATTATTGTTTCACAAATATTTTGGAAGCCTTCGGGAGACAAAATGCGTAAATGACCGAGAACAGTTCACGATTCCCGTGCTCTTACCGCCAGTTCTCAATTATCTAAGGTTGGACTCTGCACTAACGGAAGGTGTTAATTAGGTAATTAGGAACATGTTTTAAATAAGGGCAGCAAATTAACTTTTGTGTGTATTTGTTCACCAAGGAAGTTTGTCATTGAAGATGTAAGGGATTCATTGGGTGGTACGGGGTCAGAAGGGCGATGACATCATGAGATTTTGGTTTTAATAACATTTTCGCAACTACCAGGAACAAAGAAGACGTGGTGGCTAAGCGGTTAGCCTGCTCGCCTCCCGCCAAGGAAAACCGGGCTCAATCCCCGGCCAGGCCACTCCCGGATTTTCACAAGTAGGAATCGTGCCGGATGATGCCGGTGGTCCACGGGTTTTCTCGGGGATCTCCCGTTCCCCCTGCCCTTTCATTCCGGTCCTGTTCCATTCTCAGCTCATTTAACCCTCATCGGCTCCCAATGCCTCGGATTTAAGAGCCGCTCAAATCTCTTAACTCAACAACATCTAAGAACAAAGTTTTTGGTCAGTTTTTAAAAATATTTGTCTGTTAATAGTACCTTATAAGTAACTGTATTTTTTTTTTTATCTAATGTGTTCGTCAAAATATGAATATCCCAAGTGTTGGTTGAATCACTCAAAGTTTTGATTTATTACTGATTAAAGATTGAAAAATTTAGAAAATGCAAATATCGCGATTGATGTATTTGCCTAATCAATACAGAACAGGCCTAGTAACTGAACAACAAAAATATAATAACACTCACCATTAATATACATATAAGTTCTAAAATATTGTTATTATTTAAAAATGTCTAACTTGGAGAGAACGCGTAATAAAGGTCAAGGGAAAATTATGCAACATCTCGTACAGCCGCTGTAAGGAGAAAGCGTCAATACTAACCTTCAAACAACAGTTCTTTGCAAGGTAACAAAACCTTTCTGCGTAAGGGATTAGATACGCCCTTAACTTTACAAGGACGATCTTTTGATTTTCTCCATCGTTACCGGTCACTGGAGCAGTAAACGCCTGTTCATGATTTACGCCCAAGATCACTGCAAATGTCGCATGTTTAAAAAGCTTGGAGCATTCAGAAAACACGTTGCTGTCAGACGTCTACCCTGCTCCTGAGAAGTCGTCGTCGTGAGTGTGGGCGCACTGTTGGCACCCTCCTCGGCCCAATTCCCGTGCAAAGACGCGTGCTCCTTCTGCCAGACTCGCGTATCGAGGCTACGGGCCTGGCATACTCCAGAGCGCCCGCCCGCCCGCCTGGGGCTGCTTCTTTGCATGTTCGAGCAGCACAAACCAGGGTGCGTTCAGTGTGCGAGGGCACGCGCCTCGAACGCTCCGCCGCCTCTGCCCCCGAAACAGACGCGCACTTTCAAGAACCTATGTGAAAGGAAGGGGGTTCACTGTTCTGTCTTGTTCGTAAAATCTGGAAGAAAACACAATTTACACTGAAGAAAAAAAACTCTGGTACACCTGCCTAATATCGCGTAGGGCCCCCCGAGCACGCAGAAGTGCCGCAAGACGACGTGACATGGACTCGACTAATGTCTGAAGGTATGCAGAAGGCAATTCACACAATGAATCCTGCAGGGCAGTACACAAATCCAATCTGCGCCAATTTGAGAAAGGGTTGCACGTCTGTCACGTTTAATGATTCTCGTCAGTTGTCGTTTGTCCCGTTATTTCACGATCTTTTTCCGGCCGCAGCGATGTCGAAGATGTGATGTTTTACCGGATCCCCGATATTCACGGTACACTCGTGAAATGGTCGTACGCGAACATCCAAATGTTATCGCTACCTCGGAGGTACTATGTACCATCTCTCGTGCGCCGACAATAACACAACGTTCAAACATACTTAAATCTTGATAACCTGCCATTGTAGTAGCAGTAACCGATCTAGCTGCCGACCGCATCGCGTTACTGTGATTGGTTCCATGCGTCTCTGTTATTTGCATACGCACGCCTATACCAGTTTTTTTGGCTCTTCAGTGTACCAGCAGTTAACAAAGCGGGGTTCGGAAGGCGTCTTTCTCAATAAAAAAAAAATAGTGTCCTTCCCTGGCGTAGTTGGTTGTAGACTCGACGTACGGTGCAAGGCGTTTTATTTTCGGATCCCGTGCGATGTAGTATGACTACACACGCTGTTTCGAGGGATAGATTCACTTCAGCCTACTAGTTGTTCGTCCACTGGGATAATGTTAGAGAATTAACAAGCTAACAAGTAAACAGGATACTACTATTTAAATGTAAATTATACTTTTTTTTGTGCATGGTTGGTAAGTCTTCCAGCAAAAAACTACCCAAACCGTGTTATAATATGCCCTTGAAATAACAATAGTACAGGTAAGCTACGCTAGTTTTTTATTTGTAAGAAACGTTTATTACTTTTTCTCAATTTTTGGGGGTTTGGTAATGTCGATTGTTCCGAATGTCCTTTAAATAAAAGCTAGACTGAAGGCGAGATGGGCTGAAATGTATGTCTTGTATTGATGTGCAGACTGTAACATCGGTCTTTAAACAATGATACTATATTAACTAATGACAAGCATGCGTAAAATTTCTATGCAGTCACCTATACAAGTTTTTCTTGTATCTGTTTAGCTTGCGTTCATTGGTGGCAGTCTGGAAAGGCTATAATTAAGACTTTGTTGAAATGCTTCATTCACAATAATTTTCGCAGTAACGGAATAACTTTAAAATTGTATTTCCGCTTCGTATTATGTTTTATTTCTCGTACAGTGAACAAACAATGATAATTATAGCAGGTCAACTGTATAGATCAGGGGGGATAAATTGGTATAGGACTTCGGGTCGCGTAGTTTTTTGGTAGTAGTTACAGTAACCTCCAGATCGAGAATAGCTGTGCTAGCAACAAGCGAATTCGACCATTTTTGTTGTTATATTTTTGTAATCCTAGTGTATGTTCGTTGAGCCGTGGCTAGAATTTTTGTCTTGGGTACTGAACAATTTCAATGCTCCTTATTTGTGGGGGAGTAAATGTGCCTTCTTAGTATATTATGGGGTTCCCAAGGGCCCTAAAATTGCAGTGTTCTTGTCACGTATTTTATGTAAAGGATTATAAGTAAATGTTATTCGTGTCATGTTTTATTGTCAGCACAGTGCTCTTCCCAGCTAATGCACCAGTAATTAGGCAGACTCCTCACGTGTTCCAACAACCAACTGATTATGTGTATTGATACTGTTGCGTAAACGCCACAGCAAGTTATGCGCCGATTTTCAGTGGTAAGTCGGGACGACTATGGAAATAAAATACGTGTTGGTGAGCTGTGTTTTCCAAGGAAAACTCCCATTTTTGTTCAGCAAAGTAAAAAAAAAGGAACGTCGATCCTGGATTCTGCGATTGTAACACGGCCTAACCATTAGACTACCTAACTTGTAATGTTTGTTTTTTTTCTTCTCTACTTTGGAAATTTTGAGAACACTATACTAATTTTAATGCCGTATGAAATATTATCCTTGGTTAATCCCATTTTGAATCTAATGAATATTTAATATTTTGGTATTAAGAGTTAAGGGCTCATCTGGGGTAAATGTTCACCCTACCAGAGATTGGTATGTATTGATGGTATTATTTATATCTAAAGCATGGTCATATTAGTATGCGCCATATACAAGCTAAGAGACACGATAGAGAGGAGAGCAATGAAAATCAGGGAAATTGTAGGGTAAAATACATTAGAAATACAAAAAATAAAGGGAATCATTAAATGGGTATTAAGGTCACAAAATTCTATAAATGGCCCAGAACTGCGATTGCAATCAGAATCAGTGAAACTGTGGTTCCTAGAANATGAAGCAGTTAAATAGATGCAGTTCAGTGTGCTCGCTATTGCTCGTGCTTCAGGAAGACAGGTGGTGCAGATTTTGCATGGAATAACTATTTTGTGGCTGTGATATAGGTTAAGGAGGCGGATGGAAAGGGCAAGGTTGGTATTGCAAAAAGTAAAAGATGGTGTAACAGCAATGTTTCTAACAATGCCACAGCCGCAATTAAACAATTCACTGATAGTAGCCATTGAATTGTTTTCCTTTACGACTGTGGAAGAACGTTATATGGCAAAAATATGAAGCTAAGTATGTTATTTTTAATGTTTAGTTAACCGCTGTCGAACTATAGTTTTTTTTAATTCCTGCACTTTACTACACTTGAACGCAGATCATGTATTAAGTAAAAGGGCGCCTAAATATAAATTGTTAATTTCGGGTGAACAGTTCTCCCCAACTCCCCGTTTTTTTAAAAAGGACATTTATACATCACAATTACGTAATATTCCTGAATTCGTATCGTGTTATCGAGGCAAGTGCGTTACTTAACCGTTGAGGAAATGAAATCCGGAACCCACACCTCAAACCAGACGTGTAGGCCCAGGAGAAAGTTCAGACATAGGCTAGATCGGAAACTTGTTCTAAGCAAGGTAGCGGCCAGACAGGGGCGTTGTGAGTGTTTCGCAAGTGCACGCACGATTATTGAACGACGTCACGCTCACACTTCTTACCACGAGTCCCAGAATGAGAGGGAAGTTATCTGATAAATCCTTACGTCCTACTCGTGTTGGCAGACCATGTTTTCTTTGTAGCAAATTACACATGTGTTTCACGTTCACAGAGATTTTCTTGAGCGGATGAAAATGGAAAATGCCACGATACCATGCACATTCGAAATACACGCAAGGGAAAGAACAATTTTAATAGTAGGCATAACACATTAAATGATTATTTATATTTATTCTGGTGTTTAAACACCCTTGCCACGTTTTGTCTAGTGCCATTCTTAAATTAATATCACTGCCCGCTTTTCAAGCAGGCTTTAATGAGGTATTTCTTTAAAACGTTTAAAAATAAGTCTTATCCCACGTCTGGTCGATGGCCGTTCCCAGGTTACCCAAAATAATGCTTCACGAAGAACGACTTCTCACTAATATTTAGAGCCATTTTGAAAAACTAAGCGATGCAAACATGTTTTCCAAAAAAGCCAATTGTAAAGGTCCACTTACACTTCGTCGCGTGGTTTGTCTGCTAATATGCACAGTGCATATTAACACTGCAGTATACTTAATAAGGACAACCTCGTGCCAGTGAGGACTCCCAAGAAATATCTATTTGCAATTAGTAAAGTACTCACTTCATTCAGTTTTGTGTTCCTGTTTAATAGTCTCGTAATCGTGATGCAAGGAAAGCGTTTTGTTTGCTGTAACACAAACTTAATGATTAAAATAGTAATCTCAATGTTTAATTTTTTTAATTTCCTTGTCCACCTCTCCATAATTTGTGTTTGTGACATTGCCTTGTACTTATTGAAATTATTTTTTGAGGTAACAAAACATAAATTAGCTTATTCGAAGTGTTAAAAAATGCAAGGAAGCTACCGTACTTTACCGAATTGGTACATTTTTGAATTGAGTGATTTTACTGATTACTATATCATTATAGTTATTAGCGCTAGCTTCTTGTGGTGTTTTATTTTCAACGCACCTTATTCCAGCGCTATATTAGCTCGAAAGGTTAGCACCTAATCTTGCAGCCTACCACAGCTATCTAGTCGCTTTATACCGAGGCAGACCATTCATTTAGTGAGCGAGATGAAAGAAAATTGCTTCAATTGTGAAAAAAATTATAAAACACCGTCTTATCGTTTAGACGCAAAAAAATTACACTTCTTCATTTTTAATAATCTTCAACAGGGAAATAATGAAAGGCATGATAACGGAAATTAAGATTTACGAACGCAAAACAGAATAAAATCTGTTCTATTGGACAGCTGTGGAAATAATGGAGGGACGTTTCAAGATATTAATATTAATTGTTGCACTGTTAGAAATTTCTGTAGATGTATGGAAACGTTTACGGAGATGTAGAGTTAATTTACGGAAAGGCACTCCACAGTGACGAATAACGGAAATAAGTTCCGTAAATATAAAATACGGAAGCTCTTTGTATTCTTATGGTTTCGATATTAAGATAGGAACAATGCAGATCATACCTGAAACATATAAAATAATATCTTCACAATACTACTTCGTGTAAAATAGTGGTAGGTGAGTGCGAGTCACTCATGGAGTGCCAATTGTTGTTTATTTTTCAAATTCCGTTTTAGGAAAAAACCTTCTGTATACACAGTGAAACACGCACATAACGAAAATAAAACAAAATTTTTCGTTACCTCATTATATAAACCGCAAATATAAGAAGTGCTCTAACACGACTTGAAAATAAGCCAGGCGCATTTATCACTTTCATGTAAGATCCATATTTAAGAAATATTTCGTGTAAAGGTGTGGTAGGCGCTGTGCCCTCATAGCTCAGAGGCAGAGTGCTGTGAGTCGGTCTACTTGAGCTCGTCACATGGCAAAATACACACACGCTGTCAAATGTCAAACGTCACACACGATATGTCCAACGTCAATTGTATCGGTCAATGACGTCAATAAAGTTAACTTTGAATTAAAAAGTAGGTGAGTGGTTCGAGTGATTGCTACTTGTTCGATTCGTGTTCAAATCCCACTAGAAGACAAGATATCTAAACTTTTTTTTATTTTCTCTGTCATTTTTCTAGAAATTGATTTAATATAGTTTATTCACAATAAACTCAAAGGTTTTTAAAACCCTGCTTGGTTTTCCTTCCATCCGTTTTTTGTTTCTTTCTACCACATGCACAAATTAACATTCCCATGGAACTAATAAATAAAATCCGTGTGCTGAACATGTGACACTGTAAAATTGTTAGAAACATAAAGACGTTACAATAAAGCCGATTATTAATGTGGTATGTATTAACCAAACAGGGAACAAACTTCAGTAACCATTATTTAAAACAAATGCACATTTAATAATATGTTGTCATATAATAATTGTCCGTAATTCGCTGTTACCAATAATGTGGGTGCTACAGTGAGCATTTGCGTTCAAATACGCAGTGTTTAATTAACGCGTTACAGTCAAGACGTTGTCATTAGACTGCCGTCAGGTGGACTGGATTCCACACGCCTTGCGACACACGCTTCTCTAAAGGCATGCGAGCGAGATAATAACACTCGAGCAGCAGTTCGTTCAACTTTACTTTTGCTGTTTTTATTCTTGGCTCGTTCGAACTAGCGGCAAGTGAGGACGTTTCAGTACTTCCAGCGTGATGTATAACAGGCGAATACGGTCGTCGTGACCGGCATTTACTGTGCAGCTGTTCAGTATCTGGTTACTACAGTAGTCAACCGCAGTTCCTCCGCACAACCAGAGCTCTTTAAGTAATAAATCTTTACAATACTGTTGGAGAATTATGTTTGAAGGTGATAACTAAACGTAATCCTCTCTCGAAGATTCAGCCTGTGATAGAAAGCACGTTCTTGAATGAATTGGGAACACGGTATTTACGAAGCGACTTCGAATGTTTACGGAGATTTCTCCCTGAGTGCTGAGAGAGAAAGATGTGAAGAAAGAGAATGGGCGTGTGTGAGTGCACGCGCGTGCGTTTACGTGTGCGAGAGGAAGTAAACTTATTTCTTAGGTACACAAGGAAAAACTGGAGGTCGAAATAAACAAAACTTAATTAAATCTACAAAAACATAAGGGAAGAAAAATTCTTTATTGGTGTACACCGGTGAAGATGTGTGTTTCACCAACTACTTACACGTGTACAAATTACGCGTAGAGTTAAATAAATCTGACATGTCGTTTTATATCACAAAGGTATTTCGTCAACTTAGTGTTTATTGTTGCATTTAAAATTTTGTTTAACCAAGAAACTGTTGTGTAAAAGCAACTAAATACTTTCTTGGCCAAGTAAAATAAAATAGTTTGTCAGCTCAAAAAGAAAACACTATGCACTAAAAGAGTAACGTTCTAAAAATGGAAATTCTATTTTAGCCGGGGAAAATGGAAAGCATCATGAGAGTCTTTGAGAGTTCCTGAAGCATTGCGATAATACGGGATGTATCTCACAGCCTCCAGAGATGGCAACAGAACACTGGATGACGTCATCGTCTCCATAAGCAGTGGCAGCCGCAGGAATTCTCTTCTCCCGTGTGCGGTGGAACGTGATTGCAAGAAACAACGGCGTTGAATGGCTGTCACCTTGTCAACGGCGCAGAACTCCAAATCTGATCGCGAGAACGACGGACTAATGGAGCCGGTTACGCAAGCTTTGCAGCATCGCACGCTTTCCTTGTCCGCACAGATGGAATTTTCTCTGTAACCAGGTCTTCCTCCGAGGAGCCAGGCATATCTGATGGCCGCGCAGGTTAGGTTTCACAATTCTCTGCGCACACGAAGGCCAGACATATCCCAACGGCTGCTGCAGTGTTGTATATTGTCTATTCGCGGTTTATTCACACTTTTTTAATCAAACCTTGGAAAATCACTCCATGTATGAAGTGTTCGGTTGTGTCCTAAACATGCCGTGCATCGCAAGCGTCTTATACTTGTGTTCACATAACAGTACCTTATTTTTTATTAAATTTAATTTCTAGTTGTATTTTATGTATGAGTCATATTATTTTATTTCTAATTAATATAAATAAAAACAGCGAGAAAATAGGCGTGTTGGAAATGCGTAGTAAGAAATAGTTCTTATGCAAAATTGTATAACACTAAGTGCGTAGGAATGTAGTGCGCTGTCCTTTTGGTGTTATTTTATAGATTAGGATAAGCTTTGTTTGGATGAAGCGGAGGAATGTCCTGGAATGATAACTTTATGCTAAAGTTCCAGAAATGTTGGAAGTAACCATGCATGGGCTATATGTTTTCTTATGGCTGAAGCGTTTGCAGTGGGGTATTACACGAACTGCAATTGCAACGCAAAGTGAAGGTTGGAAGGCCGACTTACAAATGAGAATCTCTCGAATCCTNGTATTACACGAACTGCAATTGCAACGCAAAGTGAAGGTTGGAAGGCCGACTTACAAATGAGAATCTCTCGAATCCTCACCAATTCTTCGAAAACCCACCAGTACAACAAGTACGCAGTGACGTGCCGTTTTCCAGTACTCCGGCGAAAGTTATATAACGCTCGTGTGAATACGATGTTAATGCCTCGAATGTATGCTACGGGGGCGGCTTAAGCACTTTGTTACTGGAGTTCCTCAATTCACTGCCAAGGACATTTTACCTTCCTTCTCGGACACGGTGTCCTTAATGTAGCTCTAGCAACGCTTATTTAGCAAACGGAAACTTCGTTTCACCTCCTGCTTCAGTAAGTACCCGAAGCTTGGGAGATATGTGTGGAAATCAGCGTGCTTGANCGGAAACTTCGTTTCACCTCCTGCTTCAGTAAGTACCCGAAGCTTGGGAGATATGTGTGGAAATCAGCGTGCTTGAAAGAGTAGGAACTACTGAAAAAAAACGCTATTTTACACATTTATCTACTAGAAATTAAATAGTAGTATATAATGATTGAAGAATACGATAATTACTAGAAAAAAACTCTCAGGACCGGACGTATTAACTTCGGTGTACATGTTAATCAATATAAACGAGTACACATATTTTTTTTTTTGCCATCTGTCTTGTAAGACAATCTTTGTCACAAAATAAGTTTTAAAAATGTTATATAAAATAGTATATGCAGTTAAAGAATGTCTCACAATTGTATCTTGAAAAATAAATTACAAATTTAATGAACTGTTGGCATACGTTGAAGGACATACCGATTATTTCACGTAGAAACCATACGCACGACTACGTAAGGAACTNGCATACGTTGAAGGACATACCGATTATTTCACGTAGAAACCATACGCACGACTACGTAAGGAACTTTTTAAACAATTTTATGCAAGACTATTGTATACGTCAAGCTTACGAAAATAGCCTTGCGGAAAATCATAAGTTAAGTCTTGACGTCTTACTCAAAGCGTTTTTTAATTAGTGTCTTCTGAGATTGATTTAAACACATTAGTTAGTGAGTTACTGTGTAAAAGAAACGATTTATTTTTGTAAAAAAATTCACAGTATTACTTGATCGACCATAGACTGGAGATGAGGTAGACAACAATGGCTCATCCATCGCCAAAATACCTGTTAAAATCACTTCGGGAGCAATGATTAACGTGTTTGTTGACGTACTATTTATCAACAAACCAACTCTTTTGTATGAATAAAATATTTCGACCAATTTTAATACATTTTAGTTGCATTAAAATTTGACCAGAGGGAGTGCAAAAACGTTTATAAGTACTAAATTACGTAAACTGTAACCTCAGATGCCATCCACGTTCGTTTCCATATTGCTACTAGCAAAGAAAGCAGTTCAATGATAGAACACAAGTAGTTACTGCACAGCCGGTACGAGCACTCTATCTCATATCACCTCTACGTGATCGACTCAAGGATGCTATTCATAGGTGCAGGACAGTGTTAATTTGCAAAAGTGGCTAAGGAAGAATATGCAAAATGCACGCAAATAAACTAACCTGGGTTATTACAATTGCCCATCCAAAGGTTAACTAACTAAATAGATACAGTTTCTTGAAGTCCAACACTGCAAAGCGTGAAAGTAAAGAAATTAATTAAAGTTTCTTGAAGCGGTTTTGAGTTTCTGATACACAGAACAAAGGTCGCTCTANACTTTCTTGAAGTCCAACACTGCAAAGCGTGAAAGTAAAGAAATTAATTAAAGTTTCTTGAAGCGGTTTTGAGTTTTTGATACACAGAACAAAGGTCACGCCAAGGGTGCAACTGGCATCGCCTCTGTGCACAACACATTCAATAAGTGGATAGTTTTCCTGTCGGGCAGCGTGCAACCGTGCGACTATACACAGGCGGAACTACCATATTACTGATATTAGTTATAGCTTGATCAAGGTTTACTGAACACTGTTAGAAGGCCCGCTTGATTCTTTCGGGCCTCTGCGTATCCTTCCGCCCCTTGTGTAAGTCAAAATTGCCACGTCCATGTGGCCGGTGCTCATGAAAACCGAGTGACTCCGCGGAAGTGCTATACGCATACATGTGAGGAATGTTTGCAGATTTGGGTTGTAATGTGTCCGAAATAATAATAAACAGATTTAAGAAGTAATTAATTTTAATATCATTTTAAAATAAAACGTTAAGATGTGCACTTTTTTTCCTGACTCATTGCCAAAATTACTGCGAGAACTCGGTCAATGCTTATGGCGTGAATCATTGTACGCAGTTACGAATTGTGATTTTTTTTTGAAAGCTTGATTACAAAAGTGTTATGTTAACAACACAGAATAGGTAACTTGTAGCGAAATTAACTGCAGTCGTTTAAATAGTTCGCTTTAATATGATAAACAATGTTTTGAAAAGCAGCAGTTTTTAGCTACGTTGAACGGCTTCAAATTTGTGTTTGCGATACTGACATGTATCAGAAGTTGCATTCCTAAGTGATCCGAATTTTGTGTTCATTCTGTACGACGTAAATATTTTTTGCGATCCCTAGCAGAAACGATAAGAACATGTGGTTCTCGTGACCGCAGTTGCGCTCACTTGGCGAGCCAGGAAGGCGGCGAATGTTTGAGCCAATTATACGACGGTCACTCGGATGTTTCGTCGCTATTAGCCACTGCGTGACCAACAATGCGACTTCAAATGTTATACAGTTCTTGGTAGTAATTGTCGGGAAAAGGGTGCATACAGTAAAAGAGAGCATCTGGAAACGTATGTCCAACCACTGTCACGCGTCCTGGTGCAGCCTTGATCTACATTTCCATGGTTTCCCGAAATCACTCCAAGCGAAAGGTGGGATGATTCTTTACTACAGGTCACGGCTGATACCTTCCCCGTCCATGCTTCTCTTAAGATATTGTTCTGTCCCTAACGACCCCGACTGTCAACAAGACAATAATCCATAAAACAAAGGCTGTTATGTGACAATAAAACTATTTTACTCATGAAGACGTGTCCGGAAACGATACAGACATTAGTCTTAATACTGCGTACAAAATGTATCGCGCTGTGTCTGCCAGTAGGCAATCACTGGTGTGCGACTGTAGTGCTGGTTGCAGCTCATGCAGGCACAGCAGCAGTCTACGTACAGCTGTTTTACCACGTTTGAGGCCAAGCGGCGCGAGCGATAAGGGCGACAATGCCGCGCGCAACAAGTGCGTCAACACCACTACATGCAAGGCTCTTAACTGGCGTGCTGTGTTCTTGTCGTGTTGCATGTACCCACAGCATGGGACTTAAAATGGTGACTATATCGGCATAGTGGTGGAAAGTGTGTAACAAAGTTCAACGCTGGGCTGACAATAGTTTCGGTGGAATTTACCCAGAAAATAAAAGTTAGAAAACGCTGTTTTTGACCACGTTGAAGAAGCTTCAAAATATATTTTGCAATAAGCGTGATCTTTTGGAATTGTATTCCTCCCTGGCGTGAATTGTTATTTCTTTTCGCGTGCAGACAGATTGGGCGAAAGTGAAATAGTTTTTTTTAAAACACTCGTGTTAACGAACAGACTGAAACCCAGTTCACCCCCCATGTAGATGTACGACTTAAACAACAAAACGTATTTCTATGTTCTTTGAAAGGTAATTGCAATGTGGGCAAGTGATTAAAAAAATTACTTCAGACATAAGCCATTGCAGATTTATGTCACCGAGGTAAAAACAGAAGACGGCGTTAAAAATTGTATACGAAAACAAGCCAAAACTAGCTGTTGTCAACATACACATAACACATAAAAACAATCCCAGAAGCAATTCAGTCAATAGTTCTACTGAATTAAGCGTCTTTTTTTTGTTTTGTTTAGTTTGGTAGAACTCTTGACTGAATTCCATGTGGGATTATTTTTATGTTTTATATATCTNTTTTTTTTGTTTTGTTTAGTTTGGTAGAACTCTTGACTGAATTCCATGTGGGATTATTTTTATGTTTTATATATCTGTTGACAACTGGTTCCGGCTTGTTTCGTGTATGATTTTAACGTCATCCTCTGCGTTTTTCTTAGTGACATAGCTCTGCAATGGCGTATGTTTTAAGAAACGTGTTGTGCTTTTCAAAGACGTCGGTTGATGGTGCGGCATTGAAGTTCCTGTCGGCCGGGATACAGAAGCTGTGCATCCCTGGTATTTCCGTTGCTTGCACCATTTTATGTTTAGCGCTCAATTGCAACCAAGCAAAACTGTTCTTCATAGAATACTGCAAGGAAAATTTTAAACATATGCCATTATCGGTAAAGTGAGCACTTTTTGAAGTCCTCTCATTTGGAATAACCGTCAATAAATATATTTTATTGTAGCATTATNATCGGTAAAGTGAGCACTTTTTGAAGTCCTCTCATTTGGAATAACCGTCAATAAATATATTTTATTGTAGCATTAGACGTCAAATTTTAAGTCCAGCGAAATATATACACTGTGTTTATTACTTGCATAGCATTATTTATTTTAATAAGTAGTAGAAGATTAAAAAATGGCTGATAGGAAAAAAGTAACTAGGGCCTCAAAAGTGCNCATTATTTATTTTAATAAGTAGTAGAAGATTAAAAAATGGCTGATAGGAAAAAAGTAACTAGGGCCTCAAAAGTGCTCAATTTACCGTGAACATCCTATATCTGCGGCGAGAAACAGAGATGACTGTGCCCTGTTTCCAGTGCTGCACCCCCGAAATTCAACAACAAAACTTCATTAGGTGTGTTTTTTCCGTAGTCCGTTCTAATGAATTGTGTTATGTGAAGGTTCAAGGTAGGGAATGGATGTAAACATGTCTCAAGACTGAGCCTCATGGGCCTTACAAATAAAGAAAACACATGCAAGGAAGTGAGTGTCACGGCAGAGAAGGATTCGGCAGCCACGCCATGATTGGGGCCATAACTACCAACTTAATTTCATCCACAGTTAAACCTATAATCAAGAAGGGAGAGGAAAACATCGACATAAAAGCCGTGAATTCTCTGGACAGGAAGGAGTATAGCTACTCCGCAATTACACCGATTTGAAGTAAAAAAACTGCCTACCTGCAGACGAACAGCCAGTTTCTTTAGGAGCGGAGCCGTGAAAACACTGTTAGAAAGTGGGACGGGGCTTTCTTTCTTTTCATTTGTTTAGCTGCGGTGACTCAGCCTGAGTGATGGCGAACACGTCACTCTGTCGGAAGGAGGGTGTGCCCCTCTCTCTCCTATGTACGGTGGATATTGACTGATCGCGGTTATTTAAGTCCTTTGGAAACCATCCATCGTCAAGATGCTATTATACACAATGGCATATAGGATTCCAGTTAATTTGGCAGCATATTATGGAAAAGAGTTACAATTTCTTGGCATTATGCTGCGAGCGTAATTTTTAAATTTATGCAAAATCAAGGGTTTTTATTTCTGTTTTATAAGCATTAAAGTACGAAACGGCATATTAGTAATCCATTTAGATTCACAATTTCACCTTTTAATTTCACTGATGCAAGAATAAAGTCACTAGGACCTTGTCAATTTAAATGCTACATATGGCGTAAGGATATGAATGTTGAGAAAATTAAATTTTAAGCAGAACTTTCAAAAGCGAACAGTATATGCGTGTTGCATGCAACATGTCCATGACTACTGCCGTACCGCCTGCGAGCAAGAGATACGCAGCCATCTTTACTCTCTCTTATATAGGTGATGGCGTACTAGTAGGTGTTTCGCGGTGTTTTACGACGAATTACGTTTTTCGACTTGAGTTTAAATAACGTATGACTATCTTCTCCCCTTCCATTCCTATGAATCTGGAAATTTAATTTAGAAGCAGTTTATATACACATAAACCATATGGGAGCTAGGTAGAAAATAAACTTTTAAGATTTAGTAGAAATAACCAAACAACAAAATATAAAATACTCTAGTCATTTATAATATTAGACATCATTTTCCCTTTATTGTATCTTAATTCTTGTACCTCGTGTATACTTTTCGATAATTAGTTGTTATATATATATATTTTTTTTTTGTCACGGGATTCTGTGTTGGAAATACTAGCCAGTTACACATAAATTGATTGCAAATTTTCTTAAAAAAAATATGTTTTTGTTACGATGGCTTGCTCACCAAAGGATAGATACCTGGCATCGTCTTAAAGCAGAAAATTTAAACACTATAGCGAAAATAATATAAGTTGATTACAACACGATGTGAAAAACAACGATTTCTCTTTCTTTTCCAATTCGTAATGGCCAGCTTTCCCGTCATAATTATAGTCTATTCGCGGTTTCTTCACACTTTTTGGATCAAACCTTTGAAAAATCACCCCACCATGTACGACGTGCTTAGCTGTTTCCTAAATTTATAATCTGTCACAACCGTTTTATGCTTTCGTTAACATAAAAAATAAAACTAATTTTTTTGGTTAAATTGAACTGTAACTTGTATTTTATCAATAAATTGCAATGGTTTATTAATAATTAATATAAATGAAAAAAGGGAGAAAATGTTGTGTTGGTAATTACTAGTAAGAAATAATTCTTAAGAAGCAAAATATTATTATACTGAGTGCGCACGAATGCGGCGCGCTCTCCCTTTGGTGTAAGTTTCTAGACTTAGTTAGGTTTTGTTTTCATTAGGTGGAGGAATATCCTGGAAAAAGATCATTAGCAGGGCTTCAAAAAGGTGGGAGTAACCGTAACGCAGTGTAAGTTGTAGGTTCCCAGCCTGCTCGCGCGTTCAAGTTTCCTGGATTCAGGCCGCGACGGTGCGCTGGCAGTTTTGTATGTCGGGTCTTGGCTGTGGCGACAGGTGGCCGCTTTCCTCCAGCGGACAATACTGCTGCAGATCCTTGTACGCGGTTTAGTCCACAGAGAAATACGCGGACACGAAAGATTAGTTATACTAATTATTAAAATATTTTATTTTACGTGGTCACAAAACACCTGTTATTAGTATGACACTCTAAACTTCGTGTTTACTGTATTTTGAGTTCTTCAACCTTCGAAATATGTAAATGCCTCTACCTCCATAATTTAAACGGGTAGGCTGACTGGCATGCGCCCAGTGAGGTTGGTAGCAACGCAACGGTGGGACAGTAGTTCCATGTCTTAATGTTCAACTAAAAGTACAAGGTAATATTTATGGATATAAAAATGATATTTTTGCTTTCAGTTTTTTTTAGCATATACTGAAAGCGCAAGAATAAGCAAATTTTCAAAATATTTGTATTTCTAATAATTGTATTGTTTCAATTGACCGGTGCCTGAATAAAGCGATCAGACCCACGGCAATTTTGATTTTACATTTGGTGAATGAATACACAACGCTCATTCAAGTAGATCTTAAGGAAGCTGCCTACCAGGACTGCAGCCACGGAGTTTAAAAGGGGACTCGATGTTGAAGAAAGTCCTCTGCGTGAATTTTTAAGGCAAACATTTCAAACCAAAAGTATTCTAGTATTCTACGCGACATTTCTTAAGGAATATTGGCCCGTTAAGAAATCTTATCAAATTATATTTTTTTACATATTTTTTTTTATGATTTAATATTATAATTTATATCTTACAAGAAAATAATAAATGACTATAATTTTTAACGTTGCAGTATACTGTGAGAAAGTTGCGTTGGATATTTTTTTTAAATTAAAAAGTTTGTCTTTAAAACTAATACACTGAGAAGTAACTTTTTTTAACATTGATTCTCCATTTAAACTCTGTGGCTGCAGTCTTGGTAAACAGCGCCTTTAAGATCTACTTGTATGGGCATTGCGTATTCTTCCACCGTATACGAAATTAACATTGCCATGGGCCTGATGACTTTAGTCACGCGTTGGTCAACTGAAACTGTGAAATCACGAGGAAATTAAATGCATATGCACTGTGTTAATTCATACACCTATATGCATTAACAGAAAAACAGATAGCCAGGGAGACCATTTCAGTATTCACAAACGTCTACTTAAAACACGCAACTACATACTTACCCTAAATCGTTACCAACTTTACTGGGAGCATGCCAGACGGTGAGTCAGATGCAGGCAGCGTCAGTGACATTTCTTAAAGGCTGATTTCAGACGTGCTCAGTTTACCGTGAACAGCTCATAGTAAGGTGTATGTGGTTGCTAATGCTTAGGCGGGGAGCGGGGTTACCTTTAGCGGGCAGTGGCTGGCCGCGCCAAGGACGCCGTGTGTCCGGCTTGTCCCGGGGGCGTGCCCCCTCACGTGTCGCCCCACGTGGCCCGCCGAGCCCACTCCACGCATCTTCCTCTGCATCAGGGGGTCTCCAGACTTCCGACCACGGAGTCCCACTTACAGGGGAAATGTCCCACATCTCAAGCAAATACATTGTCGACGTTCTCTTTGCGCTTTAAGTCTGCGTATCTGACATCATTATGCACTACTAAACTACAAAACGCAACTTAATTACAGACCGGTCCACACAAAATACGGGGGCCGCGGTGGCGTACTGGTCAGAGTACTAGCCTCCCGCCTAGGCGAACCGAGTTCGATTCCCGGCGGGGTCACTCCCGGATTTACGCATGTGGGAATCGTGACGGACGATGCCGCTGGTTGGCGGGCTTTCTCGGGGATCTCCCGTTTCCCCCGCCCTTGCATTTCGGTGATGCTCCATACTCACCTCACTTCACCATAATGAGCCCTGAAGACTTCACTGTTAAAAGTCGCCCAAATCTTTCCACTCACAAAATACGATACTGTTGACGTATATGCCTGGTCGTAGCATTGTGTTTACGTCGTTATAAAACAAAAAAAAAACTCAAGACAACCCCAAAAGTTCTTTCCAGAATCCGTGTTTTATATTTATAATACTGAAGGTGTACACTTTTAAAGACTGCCTGTCTTTTCTTTATGTTCCATTTAGCATGTGCTTCCTAAAAAATTAAATATATATTCATATTTATATGTATAAATATACATACGAGTGCTCTATTATAGATATGTTATTTCGTTTCAAATTTTTTATTCATAAAAATCGTATAGAATGGGACAAATCGCACAATGTAGCAGTTGTGTAATTAAGATTCCGTATAACAAACTTCTATACTGCCAGTATGTTAACGTAGATTGTTGCCAGGGGAAATAACACATATCCAGCCTAAAAATAATACTACTCCATTCGCATATCCACTAAAAAAATATCTAAAAAACATGATTATTTCGAATTTATACACCGTCGCGCTTCAAGCTGCAATTCAGTAGCCTCAGTAATTCACCACGCGTATTAAATTATTGTATATAAGAATTGTAAACATGTATTTAACCCCCCTATATTCTTTTAAGATTACTTGCTGGAGAAAATATAGACATGTGGTAACACTTTTCGGTTTATGTGTCTATGTGTGTGCCTATATGTGTGTTTGCGTGTGCCCACCTAAAAACAAGATTGCAACGTTCACCTACTTTCACAAAACTTGTTACACTTACAATTCCCGCCAAATATTACATGCAAGTAAAACAAATAGCAACTATTTCTAAGCATGCGTTATTTCAGTGTGCCAGACACTGATTAAAAAAACAACGGCGGGTATGTAAGTATTTGTAGATTTGTAGGTCATACCACCAAACCATCTGATCAATTTCAATGAAACCGGATGTGCTGGCAGAATTAATACTACTGTTACAGGCAGCATGGTGTAAGAAATTTGAAATTAATAAGCTATTTATTGTGGAAAGGTGCCTCGCTAAAATTTATGTTAGATAAATATATACCTAGGGAACAATAACAGCGTATTTTGTCCATCGTTGCTTACTGGTAGTTTTTCTTGCGCGCAATAAATGCTTTCACTCACAATCAAACCCTTGCACGTGTTTTACGACCGCGTGAATTGCAACTGTTGTCACAACAACGACAATACCCTACATTATTCGACACTCACAGCACGTTGACTTTTCCGTTAAAGTTTCTGCACCTGCGCATACAAAATAATATAAGAATACAGACTTGAAATAGCGTGGTGGTTCCTTTGATGTGGGCGTACACATTCTATGATTGGCTGCACAAGGCTCTAGAAATGAACCTTGCTTCTTATTGGCTACTGCATGATTGGCGAACAGCGTTACAACATGTTGCTGGCCAGTGACGCCATGTTGCTGACGTGTGTGACTGGAGTTCGAGTTATATGTGGCTGTTTCACCTCTGTATTCTTAATTACTCTGCGGCAGCACAGATGTTGCGAACGACACCACGCGCAACTCGAAGTGCATTACCTCAACAATGCTCTTTGAACTTTGAGGGCCTGTTTGTTTTCTCCGTCGGCACCTTTCACTTTACATGCACGGCCCCGCAAGTTCGTTTTCCAACATATTCACTCCCATAGAATATACATTTTGACTAAAGTAGTAGGAAATGGTGTTCTATGACTCACCAAAAAAACCACATGAATCCAAACCATCACCAATGAACTTACATAAAATATTTATCTACTGTAATGAGAAATGAGAAGGGTTGCTACTTGTTGATCCGTTCTTGTCCGAGGACTGAAAACACAACAAAAACTTTATACAATAGCGATAACTGCTTATCGACCTTCTACTTCAGTGATGCTATCGCCGGGCTCGTAACAGAAATTTAAAGGCACTTGCTTTTAAAGTTATCAAGGAAAGACACGCGATATGCAACATCTTAACCGTAGGCAGAAATACGCGTGTGTTGGTAGTTCCTGAAAAAAGGTTTAATGAAAATTTAACCCCGCAAAATTCGAAAAGAAATACTACTTACATATTTACAATGTATAAAGTAGAACATATTTCCTCCAATAGTGTAAAACACACTAGGTTTGTTACAATTTTCGTTAAAGTAATATTACAGTTACAGAATCAACCTTTTACTTTTGTGTGAGTGAAATGTATCATTTTTGTGTGAGAATTTTGTTATGCACGTAGACCCCCAATGCAGACGTCACTAAGGTGTCTTCAGACTTCACCTATGATTAAAACCCGTGTTTGTCTTTTGTACATGAAACTTAGGTTAGCATAGAATATAAACCGTATCCATATTATCCCCCCAGCAATAAACTGAGGACGTAGAAAACGAACGCAAAAACTAAAACATATTGTGATGTATAAATATTTGTGAACAATGTAGGATAATTTAACGTTTGCACATTGTTTTCTGGTGGATAATCAAGCACTTCTGAAACCAAACTATTCCTCCCAACTGCATATTTTTTAATGGGCACATCGACTGGAAGGTTGCTACTTAGGATGGCAATGACGTAAGAAAAGCAGTCCCATGTCTTACCGTCGTAATACAAGTGTGATCTATAATTTTGTAACACTGCATTTATTTAACTTAATTTTAAGGCACCGAAGAAAAGTATTTGTCATTTTGGTGGCGTATTTGCGTTCCTAAAAATTTCGTTGTTTCACTTGATCGGTGTATGCATAAAGCGACTGGCTCAATGACAATGTTAATTTTATATGTGGCGGAAGGATACAAAAGGTGAAGAACAGCTCTTAGCATGGTTTTCTAAAGGGTTCAATTAACCGTGAAAAGCCTTTAGATAAAATAAAAACTGTGGATGTAATACTACTAAGTCAAAAATAGTACTTTGATGAAGAAAAACATTTAAAAATAAAATGGTCTCAACAAGTACAATTAAACAGTAAAGATAAAACGTTCTTAAGTTTGTCGAGTTTTGCAGCTATATTAACTGTAATTTTGTTGACACGTTCTGAGCTTCCTAGGTAATTATTGTTGACGGTAACCAGATATAAAGGATTTTGCGAAATGGGTTGAATGGTATGATACTGTGTTCTTACCCGACATTCACTTCACAGCTCACAGTTTGCTCGTCGTTTAGTACACCGTAGCTTACTGCCTTTGTGGACCCTTTTTGCACGCATCAGTCACCTCACGTAGGCCGAGGGACTACATCGCGTCCACTGACGAACAAGCGCCATGTCACCCGTTCCACAAATGACGTAACTTTAACCGCAAGAAATGAGGTCTCGTTGCCGATGCATTCAACCGAAAGGAAAACCCAAAGTTCCGAGGAAATGCGACCACCTGCTCACAACCCACTTTGCACTTATCCTGCTAGCAGATGCGTTTATTATTTTTGTTCAGATTTAAGGACAACGTTAGAAATTCATACTACTGCACGTGTATTTTGAAACGAAAATTATACTCGTTTTAACATACTTAAAAATACTCCTTGGAGCTACAGATCCATGACTTGTTACTGCTGAACAGGCCTCACCACCACCTAATCGGCCCACTAAAAGTACATTTTACTGCACGTGGTCATATTTTCCTGGCGCCAGAATTTAGGTGAAAGCTGTCATTGCGCACGCGCAAGTAAAATAAGTTATCTGGAAAAGGGAACGGGGTTATGCCTGTCAAATAAAATACGAAGATAATGTTGAGAAGCGAGCTGTACTAGGTAAAGTATGGAATTGAGTAGAGTATTATTCATGGAGTGTACCGGGCCTACTACTAATGATGTCAGCTCGTGATTGACATTCTGTATATAGTCAATTCATGGTTACTTCAAATTTTTCTGAAGTCCTGCTAAAGTTATACTTGCACGCTATTCCTCCTCTTCATGTAAACCATCCTTAACAAAGTCTATAAAACTACACCAAAGGGACAACGCACAGCGTTCATGCTCTCTCAGTTTAATCATATATTGCACGAGAACTATTGCTTACTAGGCATCACCAACACACCTACTGTCTCTCTGTTCTTATCAATATTATTTATAAATTAATTATTATAATTTAAGGATAAAATTTAAGTGAAAGTTTAATTCAACTAAAAATGAGATCCTTTTATGTTAACAAGCGTATAACAAGTTTGTGATACTTAATATACACTGAAGAGCAAAAAAAACTGGTATAGGCGTGCGTATGCAAATAACAGAGGTATGGAACCAATCAGAGTAACGCGATGCGGTCGGCAGCTAGATCGGTTACTGCTGCTACAATGGCAGGTTATCAAGATTTAAGTGAGTTTGGACGTGATGTTATAGTCGGCGCACGAGAGATGGGACATAGCATCTCCGAGGTATCGATAACATTTGGATCTTCGCGTACGACCATTTCACGAGTGTACCATGAATATCGGGAATCCGGTAAAACGTAAAATCTTTGACATCGCTGCAGCCGAAAAAAGATCGTGAAGGAACGGGACAAACGACGACTGACGAGAATCGTTAAACGTGGCAGACGTGCAACCCTTTCTCAAATTGGCGCAGATTGGATTTGTGGACTGCCCTGCAGGATTCATGGTGTGAATTGCCTCCTGCATACCTTCAGACATTAGTAGAGTCCATGCTACGTCGTCTTGCGGCACTTCTGCCAGCTCGGTGCGGGGGGAGGGGAGGGTACACGATATTAGGCAGTTGTACCAGTTTTGTTGGCTCTTCAGTGTATTTAGGAAACAAGTAAACACGTCATACATGTGCGAAGATACCGGGAACAGACAATATAGAGGAAGGCGTGTTACGAAGCGGCCCATGGACCGAGGGCACCCAGTCGGCCCGCTAGAGGCACTCAGGATGAAGACAACGCTCGGCCCTTGGGCAGTGTATGTCAGTTCCTCATTCTTCGGCCTCTTCGGCTTGCGTCCGGAAGCGCGTCGTTACGACGCCTGGGTCATCGAAATTTTCACGTTGCCTCCGGCGACAGTACGAGGCACTTCACACACTTTCTCATTTTTTTTGTAGCAACAACGTTTGTGTCACAAATCGTTAAGGAGCTACTTCCGGAAAACAAGGCCCTGAGTTCGTATCATNTCGTTTTAAGATGTCATTTGATGTGTGTGAAAGCCGCCCCCCGTAACAATAAAACATTTTTCACGCCCTTACAGGAACAAGGTATTCATTTTATATCATCGTTAGGGACAGAAATATGCGCAAGTTAATTTTCGGAAAAACAAAAACCAAAACACACTACCACTGGCACGCCGAGTGTACGCTATCACACACCACGGCGTAAGTTAACTCATTGACTGTATTGCGTGCAAGTCACGTTTGCTACTGGTTATCAGTTTATAAGGCACATCCTGGAAGACACTAAGTTAACAACTAATCTGCAAGAATACAAGGATATAATATTGAGCCGTCTGGACAGAGGTGAAACCAGCTGCTCACCGAGGCATCAGCTGACGAGAAAACAACTGAGGTTANGACCGTACGTGGCACTTCACACACTTTCTCATTTTTTTTTGTAGCGACAACGTTTGTGTCACAAATCGCTAAGGAGCTACTCCCGCAAAACAAGGCCCTGGGTTCGTATCACGGATAACATGCGGAGATATTTTTGTCGTTTTAAGATGTCATTTGATGTGTGTGAAAGCCGCCCCCCGTAACAATAAAACATTTTTCACCCCCTTACAAGAACAAGGTATTCATTTTATATCATCGTTAGGGACAGAAAAATGCGCAAGTTAATTTGCGGAAAAACAAAAACCAAAACACACTACCACTGGCACCCCGAGTATACGCTGTCACGCACCACGGCGTCAGTTAACTCATTGACTGTATTGCGTGTATGTCACGTTTGCTACTGGTTATCAGTTTATAAGGCACATCCTGGAAGACACTAAGATAATAACTAATCTGCAAGAATGCAAGGATCGAATATTGAGCCGTCTGGACAGAGGTGAAACCAGCTGCTCACCGAGGCATCAGCTGACGAGAAAACAACTGAGGTTATAGAATACTGATAACTGTAAGTTGCGATTTCCTCTTCCATCTCCTTGAAAACTTTCAACTTCTCTGTTGGCAAAACCAAGCTTGTCTGGACCCGACCACTGTTGCTCCGGAAGAGCTTGTCTCGGATCACTTTCTTACCCCCAAATGTTATAGAGGTTTAGTCCCCACATATTAACAGGACATATGGGAAGTGCTTTATCCTTCCGAGTACGGCGGTGACTCCGTGGATATGTGGGGATGCGTCCGAAGGAGATGGATGTTTGCACAGAATAGACCAGCAGGCATAAGCGAGATGCTGCAGTGGGTCCTTTTTCTGTAAGCGTGCTCGGCCAANATGCGTCCGAAGGAGATGGATGTTTGCACAGAATAGACCAGCAGGCATAAGCGAGATGCTGCAGTGGGTCCTTTTTCTGTAAGCGTGCTCGGCCAACGATTGTCTGCGTGAGGTTTTGGGAACGGGCCAGATGTCTGATTGGCCACACCGCGCTGGACCAACTTCTCCACTGGCATGTCCACGTGTCATCGTCGTTCCCAGACATCCATCACATTCCGTCGGTTGCTGACAAGTTTGATCATACTGGTAGCATGCGAAGAAAAAATATCTGATAGTTCTTCGCCAGCAATGAGCTAGTAATGCGCTCGTTACCACCCGTTCGCCTTTCTGGATAACACATAAATTTTATTTAAGTTCTCGTCCGGCTGTTCTTTAGATGTTCCTTCGGTGTTCATTCGGCCGGTGGCATTCTTGGCTGCACCACTTGAATTCCCCCCCCCCTTTTTCCCTTTGCGAATTACTGACAGTCTGTTGATACGTACTATTTAATTTTTCCTAATCACCTTGGTGGATAAATTTTTATTATTTCCCTTCCCATTACAATTATATCGTGACATATAACCTAGTTGATCGGAGTAGAGGCTGTGATGCAGATTATCTGTATTCCAACACGTGTTTCTCGAACAAGCTGGAGATCTAATACTAAATGATGTTCACGGTGAAGTGAGCGCTTTTGAGGTCCTACTTACTTTTTTCTTTCAGCCAATTGTATCCGTCATCCATATTTTCGAATAAATATTGCCATATAAGTAGTAAAAAACAGCACGTATATTCCATCACACTCTGAAGTTAACGTCGAAGGCTAAAATAAGATATATGTATATACTATTATTCCAAATGAGAGGGCTTTCGAAAGTGCTCACTTTACCGTGAACAGCCTATAACTTACTTGCCTGCTGGNGTCTGGACAGAGGTGAAACCAGCTGCTCACCGAGGCATCAGCTGACGAGAAAACAACTGAGGTTATAGAATACTGATAACTGTAAGTTGCGATTTCCTCTTCCATCTCCTTGAAAACTTTCAACTTCTCTGTTGGCAAAACCAAGCTTGTCTGGACCCGACCACTGTTGCTCCGGAA
>NQII01010039.1:6407-39411 GCA_002778355.1 Clitarchus hookeri
GTGTCTGACTGGCCACTGCCTGCTACGTCAAGTCCCTATTGGCTGGGCTGCCGGCTGGCAAGTAGCTTACCAGGCGCTGATTGGCGAACCGAGTTCCTACACGTTGCTGGCCAGTGACGTCATTCTGCTGGCCCGTGAGACTCGAGTTGACGCTACAAGCGGCTGTTCCGCCTCTGTATTTTTAAATATTCTGTGATAGTGTGCATCTAGGATACGCAACGGCCAGGCAGACGGAAATCTAATTCCTTCAGTTCCGCGTTAATCAGGGTTATATAGTGTTGCACCAAAGTACAATTTTGGTCCGTTCTTTTCGGTTGATACCAAAAAGATGGCAGTAAATGGGAACACAGAAACCAACAGACCCGCTGTTCATGTAATGGCGGAAGTAGCTAGTACGTGAGTACAGTCCTCAAAATGGTGACAACATTTTAATGTGAGACGTACCCAGTATGACAATTAAACTTATTGCGTGGGGAGGGGGACATTTTTTTACAATGAATTCGAGATTTTTGGAGATTCCTTTAGCCAGCAAAGTAGCCGATATGTACTAGTTGATATACGTACTACCTTATAGGTTATAAACAAACTGCAGTGTTATGTGTCTTCAATCTGCGTAAGGTATGCAATTAAATACACTTGGAAAGTAGAAGGGGGGGGGGGAAGCATTGAAAATTAGGGTTTAACAGTCGGCGTAACTAGTCGTCTGTTGCCTCGTGTGTTTTCCAGCCAGTACTTTCAATCTGGAGTAGGTAGCCTCTCAAGCTTTGTTGTTATAATTTGAACGTGGGGACGACCAGTCTTACGTCATTATGCATTATCACTCTTCACAAAGGTAAATCACTTTTCCTGGTACGGAAATATTTTATCTTACACAAGCCAGGGGCAAACATTTATGAGGAGGAATTCCCCGACATCGTCCCAACTGACTCACACACTGGACGTACCCTTCTACCCTACACTTCTCGGAGAAGCAAGGGTGACTCAAGGCACTGTAAAGTGAGCACTTTTGAAATCAACCTTTGAAAAAGGTCACTGCCTCCACCTGCACATATTTTGACGGGCACACTGAATGTAATGCACCTTATAAAGTTGGCAACGACGTAGGAAAAGTGGTTCCATGTCTTAACATTTAATTAAAATAGTTAGATACACTTTTGTGAATACTGAACGGATTTATTCTGAGCACTGTTTATAATACATACACATGTAATAATTAGAACATTTGCAAAATACACACTTCTTTAATAATTTCACAGTTTGCCTGCACTGGCGTATGAACAAAGTATCGAGACCCATGGCAATGTTAATTTTACATATAGCGGGAGAATACAAATTGCGCAAACAAGTAGATCTTCAGCAGGGCTTTCAAAAGAGCTCAGTTTACTGCGAACAGCCTATATGTGCAAAGTACGCCCACGTGCTGCTAGTTACTGCAGGTATGCTCGTCGAATACCTACAACAAAGGTTGGTTTTCATCATGAGAGTACTCAAGGCACAGCATAGTGCGCTCTCTGCTCTCCAGACTAGAGATGATCGAATACAAGGCACTAACTAATCCCTCAGTCACTAATACATCGTTTTAGGCGTTGCAACGAACAAGAGTTTGTTCCAAACTGTACTAGTATCGGTGTAAAAGACTTTCATATACTCTATCGGAGTCAATTAAAATGTGATTGTGCTTCATGATGCTGGTAACAGTTGTTTACGAGACTAAGGAATGCAGCCTCAAAAGCCAATGATAATCTCTCACAGCGTCATATTTTTGTGACTGAAATATTTAATTTTTTTCTGGTGTTACCACGGAAGTAATATTTTGTTTCATGCTGTACTTAGTGCCGACACACATCCTCACCAGCAGTGAAACACGACTTAGGTGCTTAGAGTGGCTGGGATAAACGACTCACAAACCAGAGCAGTTGTGCCACAAGGCAGAAACTTACCGCACTGGCGCAGCTCAGCTCGTGCAGGCTTTTCCACGTCAACTGGACACTCTTCAAAGTCCCGCCCAAGATCTAATTGTATGCACGTTGAGTGTTCTTCCAACGTATGTACAATTGACGCTGGCTTGGACTTGATCACTTTATTTATGCATCGGTCAAGTGAAGCTGTGGAGTTATTAGAAAAGTTAATATTTTACTCATTTGCTCATTCTTACACTTGCATTCATCACAAGAAGAAGAGAGCAGAATACCTAACACTTTTAACTCAGCGTGAAGAGACGGAACTACCATTCCTCCGTCATTACCAACTACATTATGCGCATTACAGCCATTTTGGCTGTTCAGGTAGCGGCAGTCACATTTGCCAAAGGTGAACCGTGAACAGCCGACATCCGTCCTTCCTAGGAGGCAGCATCTCGTCTATAGTGGACACACAAAGCGAGCGGGTACGCCTGTGAACGCGACCCTGAAAGAAGTGCTGGTTACAATGCAAACCTCTAGCACGGAAAACCAAGAGGCGACCAAGACTCACAGTTTGGGAACCCTGCTCCCACCTTGCGCGTCACAAGGGCACGGAGGATGTCGTGACGTAGCTCGTGTTTCCAGTAGGATGGAAACCTGTTGTTTGGAGGCGAGGGTGTTCACATGTTGACCGCAGATGGACGTGGGAATGAGGACGTCGCTTTTCCCTGCAGCTGACACCAGGCTCCTCAAGGACGACCGTGGCTGGGGACATCTCGCACTCACTGACGTCTTCCCCCAGCACGTGCCTCGAAGGCTGCGTGCAAGCAGTGCACTCTTTACAATTTTCTCCTTCATTTTACAGAAAAGTGCTGGTAAAAATTTCCTGCAAGTCTTCGTAAACTCTCCGTAAAATTACGGACACATTGGTTCTCAAAAACAGACTTTTCGTACATTTCACAGAACTTTCCGTGCAATCACAAAACTTATCCGTAAATTTGCTAGTTTTCTGGTCTTCCAGTTTTAATAAAGGTATAACTAAAATTCTTAATTTTTTATTATGCGGGTGAGTATTGTATACATGCGTGATCAGGGCCGCTGTATTTTAAATGGAAGGCGTGTGACTGTAGCTGTGGCTGGAGTCTTCTGCTCGACTCGAATGTGTTCGTAAGCCGGGGATTGCCGAACATACACGAAGGTACTCAGCAGTAACGACCACTAACCCTACATGCATTCCCATTCATCTATACGAGTGTGTTGCCATAATGGTTTTACATACACAGAGCATTTAAAATAAAAAAATATTTATATATTATCCTATTTAAAAAAAACTATTTTTCTATTTAAAAATATATATTTTCTAAATTCGCAACTAAATTGTACATGGAGTGTTGCAGAACACTGCAGAAGTCTCTCATTCAATTGCTATATTTCCAGTCTCTTCTCTTCAAGTCCAATTCTTACACGATATCAGAATCTACAAATTATTCACTGCATCGACTGCTATGTAGGCATAATTATGCTACTAGGATTTTTACAACTGTAATTATGGTATGTGCATGTGACCGAATCAAGCCCATAATACGAGTAGCGACCACCTGCACAAGTAATGTTATAATCATGGTATGTATCAGCATCTACCAACATTTTTTATAGGCACAGTTGATTATGATGTAAGTACCAATAGTTATAAGCCCACGAGACTTGGAATGTACGAGACCAGCTCGGGTGACAATTAAATCTTATCTTTCGTGCTCTTCTTGACCATCAATCCGTCAATATTTCGATCAATCTCACAATATTACCATCAATCTTCGTATCTTACCATAAATCTTTCTATCAATATCGCAATATTTTTAGCAATCTTTCAATCTTCCGTCCAATCTTTCGATCAGCATCGCAATCTTTCCATCAATATTCCAACATTTTCATCAATATTTCGTCCAGTATTTCAATCAATCTTCCAATCTTTGCATCCACACTTCAATTTTTCCATTAATATTCCAATCTTTCCATCAATCTCGTAACCTTTCCATCAATCTCAGATCAGTCTTATCTTTCCATCATTTTTTCAATAGCAATATTTCGATCAATCTCGCAATCTTTTCATCAATCGATCAATCTTTCATTTAATCCTTCGATCAATCTCTCGATATTTCAATCAGTCGTTCAAAATTCCGATCAATATTCTCATCAATCTTCTATTCCTTCAATATTTCGTCCAATCCTTCGATAAATATTTCAAAACAAACATACTAGCCAACAACCAAATGTCCAGACCAAACATCCACGTCAACCGACTAGACCAACCAACCAGATGTCGAACTTTCCTCAAAAAACATACCTAAAAAAAGAAACCTCATAAATATGCTTCAAAACGAAACCTTAAAAACATTCTTTAAACCTTGCCTTACAAAATTCTTCAAAAACAATCCCTGAAATATGCCTCAAAATCAGACCTAAAAAATAAGACCTCAAAATGAGGTCACAAACAGTTACCAGACATCAAACAGATCTTAGTCGACTTTAAACGACACTAGAAAAACATAATACTAAGACTGAATTGTGTAGGCACACACACCAGTAACATAGTTATACTTCAGCCATCTCGATGCAACCATTGATTTAGAAGCTCTCCCTCACCTTGTAATAAACATTAATTTTACATACTGTGAGGAATGTGGAGCTAAGGCCAGCGTCCTTTGTCAACATGACAAGTATGAAGAAGACATTTCATGCAAGCATTTGTGAAATGCAACATTATAATGTATGAAATACGTAAAAAAATTAATTTACATTAAAAAAACTGCACGTTTTAACTGTTATACTACTTCTTTATACTATCACAACAACACTCGATGTAATTGTGTAGACACTTGACGTCGATCCATCAACGTTATCCGAAGTACATAGATAATGTAGAGAGCTGAAACAGGGGTGCAGGGTTCGGACGTCGGATGGACCTGGCATCTAGCAGTGGACCAGAGGTCAGGCCACCATCTCGGATGATCTTGACCTATGACCTTTGGTCTTGACATACATTCGCCATCTTGGATGACATTGACATTGACATACATTCGCCATCTTGGATGACATTAACCTTGGCCTACATTCACCCATTCCATGCTGCCATCTTGTTTCTAGAATTTTCCAGTTCATTCTCTATCATTCCACCTTGGTACCTCCTGCTGTAATTTCTTCTCGCCTGCTCTCTCTCACTCCAACCGGTTATCGTCTGCTGTTGGTTGCCATATTGGATGTATGTAGGCCGCCATCTTGTTTCGTCTTCCGTCATAATTGTTATCATATCGTCTGCTTAACAAAGTCTAGACATTTACACCAAAAAGATCAACGCATCGCATTCGTGCACACTCGCTGTAATAATATTTAATTTGCCTGGGTTAATAATGATATTCTCTTGTTAAATCGTGCTCAAATTACAGGTATACATAATTCGACCAATAGCTGCATTACTTCTTCTCTATGAAATTGATATTGATGTTCCACAGGGTTCGATCCTCTGCCCCGTCCTTTTTATAATATTTATAAATGACCTCCCATCGTTTTTGAGTTTAGGTCAGACTATCATGTTTGCAGATAATACCTCCATTGTTGTAACCAGTGAAAAACAGCAACAACTGGTGTAATACATTTCCCATACCGTAAATGAGATGCAAACTTAGTTTGCCAGCAACTAACTTGTTTTAAATGTTCAAAAATCTTCTATTCAATATTTTCCCTTTAAACCGACAAGTAATCCAGAAAGGATGGTTTCTTTAGGTAATAACGTACTTGAATATCGAAAAACAGCTAATTTATTTGGTTTGAACATAGATGTAAATTTAAATTGGAATGAAGATACTACGCTGTTTTCTGCCGGTAACCTTGCTCTCTCTGCTTTGCTTAACACTATCAACTCTGTTCCTTCACATGCAACTGTATTGGCAATGTACTATGCTAATGTATATTCAGTGTTGTGTTATCTTTTGGGGTTATTCCTCAAATTGGTCAAAAGTTTTCAAACTCCAAAAACGAATTGTTACAATTACATTTAATTTGAAGAAGTCTGATTCATGCAGACCCGTATTCCGTAGTCATAAGTTGTTGACCTTTCCTGGTATTTATATTTACCATACTATTTGACATTACAAATATTCAATACAAAAACAGAGAGATTCTTGACCATTTTACCAGATCTAATTACAAAAACCACATTCCTCCTCATTCAACTAAGAAATATGAATTGAATCCCTATTACATGGGACTAAGTTATGAAATACCTTACTCTGAGCACTTTACAAGTTTCTGGAATCAAATCGCTCAGTATATTTAAAAGACAACTAAAATAATATATCGTCACAACTACTCCCTATTCATTAAATGGAATTTTTTATGTACAGTTTCACAATATTGTGTTTCGTATTTACATATACAATGTATGAGCTTAATGTATATTTCTAAATATTATGTTATATTTGTTATATAGTTCTTAGTTGTGTTGTAAATCTGTGTGTATATACATATATATATATTTTATTTTGTACAATATTTGTATTAACAATTGACAAATCATGTGCATTTGTACAGCCACAATAAATATGTAATAAATTATATGATATGCTTAAGAACTATTACTTTCTAGGCATTACCAACACTGTTATTTTCTCAGTGGTTTTATTCAAATTAATTATACATGGAATATTATAATTTATGGATAAAATAGAAGTTAAAATACAATTTAACCAAAATAAGATACTTTAATTTTAACTGACAATATAAAATGCTTGTGATATTCGACATACTTAAGAAACAACTAAACGCGTCATAAATGGGGTGATTTTTCAAAGGTTTGATTAAAAATATGTGACGATACCGTGAACATGCTATAGTTTAAACATTTCTTTTCCAGAACATTCCACAATATGTTTACCTACGAAAAGAAAACATACGTCATACGAAGACAAAGTGGTGATTTCAAGACATCACGCATGCTATAAATGTTATTTTAGAGCCATCCAACATAGTTAAAAACGTCTTACTCAGATAGCTGTATCTTACAACATACAACATGGACACAAGATAAAACTAAGATAGGAGCCTGTAGCGAACCTTGCTGAACACTTTCCACCAATAAAACGATAGCGTCATCGCCTTGCAATTCAATAAGTAGCGGCGACACACGGCGAGAATGTTGCGCGTAGCGGCGATGTCGCACTTGATACGCGTGACAGTGTCGCCCTTATCGCTCCCGCGCTTCTGAGTTTCAAACATGGACGTGCTTGGTTGTTTCCTAAATATGACATTTATCACAATCGTTTCTTACTTGTGTTAACGTAGAAGTACTTTATTTATTGCTCAATTGGACATTTACTTATTTTTATCTATACATTTTAATATTTCATTTGTAGTTAACATAAATAAAAACAGGGAGAAAATAGACGTGTTGGTAATACCTAGTAAGAAATAGTTCGTATACATTGAGCATGCACGAATGCAGTACGTTGTGCCTATGGCGAGGTTTTCTAGACTCGGTTAAGCTTTGTTTGCATGAGGCGGATAAATATCTTGGAAGTAGAACGTGAGCAGGGCTTCAGAAGAGATGGCGGTGGCGGCGAGTGAACCAGGCCGGTCCTCACGCCAGGTTATCAAAGTGCTCAGTGAACCACAATACAGGTGTAACAGTTACACAGTAGAGTGCACGAGGGGGAAGGGGGAGGGGCAGACAGTGTCCTGGTCAGCATCCTGCTCCAGCGCGCCGTGACGTAACTTCCTGTCCAGACTCCGGCTACTCTCGTGGCGCCCGGACATACAGGTGGTGCCAACTGCATTCGCTAACTTTCCCTCGCTCCTGCCCGCCTACACCACGTTGCCTTCAGCGCTATCAGAACACGCCATGTGAAAGCAGTGGGCGGTAGGTAATGTCGTTGCCTGTCAGGACGTCCAACCAGAGCGCACAGCATCAGTCGAATGTCATTTAAAAACTTTTCTATATTTCTGGACGGCGCTCCGTACAAATAGCAGTTAAGGAAAAAGCTCGTGCCCGAATACTAGTTTCCGTTTTCTATTCCCGTCTTTCATGTGTATTATTTTTAAGTGATAAATGGCTAATTCGAGTTTTGAACAGTAATATTTCTAGGTATGAAACCCTCGGAACAAACTACTTAACATAGCATAGGGAAATGGAACACATCTTTAGCTTTATAATTACACCATTAAATGACAACGTGAAATGTTTGATTCAAAAAGTCTGAAGACAACGTGAGTAGTATGAAATTGATTTACACCATCAAGTCATATTAATGTAGGTAGTGAAATTATTTTCTCCTGACAAATATGCAGAAATATAATTTCTAGTAAATGATAGATAAAATTTTGGAATAAATGTTACGTTACCAAAATAATAAAATTATGCTACAGGAAAAACCTTAAAAATTGTGTTTACTCACTGAACTTATTATGCATGCTGTAAAATAATTACTGTAGTTATGCTTATGTCCCAAGCGTAATATCACTTCCGATTTCCTTTACGTTTATCATTGCCGGCTTATGTATATTTTAGGTAACTTCTGGTTTTCATTTCCAACTTTCGCTTGGTACTTGCTGAAAACGTTCTCGCAGACAACAAAGGGAACCGAACACGAATTGCAGCGGCGTTAGCGGTAACAGTTGTACAAATATAAATTCGAATCAGTAGAAAACCACTGGTTGTTTTAGTGAAACAATTTCACTGATTGAATAAGTGACGGCCAACTGCAGCAGCGAATTAAATATTTTTTATTGAATTTAGCCAAATAATTACGAGAAATGAACATATTTAAGATATATATATATATTGCACAATTTACGTTAGTTTTAAAAAATTAGAAAAATGTCCGCAGGTGGCCGTGACCGAACACACACACCCTATGAGTACATATATGAGTAGAGGGAGCGCTGGCTATGCCTATGCATACGAAAACGTGTCTTCAACATCTATCACGTGATTGCAGGCTCGAAATGCGCGGCCGTTCAAAATTACGTTGAAAATTATCGACGTAAATGTACATACCTGTGGGAAGTTACAGGTCTTCCTTTTTCAAATCTAGGATTGCAGCCAAATGCACAGCAGCACATAACCATATTCGAAAGATGACATAGAACTCGCCTTCCTGCCGCCAAAACCCATGTAATCAATGTTGCCAATCCCTGATGTTTGCCATAATTCAGCTGTTCTTTCCGAATGCCATGTTGAACACACTTCTGTGACGTCATGCTCCCTCTGTATATATATTTACTCCAAGTACACACCCTCTTCACTTCGCTTTTAAACCGTTATCTTACCATCGGAGCTATCAAGTCACATTAATCGTAAGGAAATATATATGTCTTATTGTTCATCTTCGAAAGTGTGTAGGTTTGATTTGTATGCCCTTTCTTTTCGTTTTTAGTTTAATTAGTAACGTTAGCCTTTTTAAACGAATAGTACATATGAGTGCACTCTCTCCACCACATTATATGCAGTTTAAACCTTCAAACAGAGCGCTGTGATGATTACATGAAAACGGAATGAAAGGTTGAATGTTAACGTTACCTCGTAAAATGGTGTTTTGAAAGACAAAACACATTTTAGACAGTATTTACATTGATTTTATTAGTTAATGCGTTGTTATTTCACTTGATACACGTTGTTTAACGGCCATTTTTACACGCTGTTTAACTGATCCACCAGTAAAAAAAAAAAATCACTGAAAAAAAGTGAAGGAAAAAAAGTCACTGAATCAATAAGTGAAGGAAAACTGGCATTTATCAACTGCTTCATCAGTTAAATTCAGCGAAGTGGCTGTTGGATCAGCAAGGTACTGCTAACTGATTGAAACAGTGACATTCTTACGACTCATATTTAGAGTGCAATACACTAACAGTTGTGGTAGAAGTGCTGTAAGTGTAATATTTCATATCATTGACACTGCATTTATTTAATATGATTTATATTGACATATTAGTAACATATTTACGTCTCTGACATTTCCACGTTTTCGCTTAATATACGCACGAATAAAGTAATCTTGTCCATGGTAATGTTGATTTTACGTTATGAATGATATATACAAAATTGACAGAAATGTAGAGATGCTCACTTAATCGCGAGAAGTCTACACCACTGTTTAAGAATTAAGAAGAATACACAAAATAAATTNAGCTAGGAACAGGTATACTTTATCTCATGTAAGATGGCAAGATTTTGACACTTCTAAGAAGTTAGCACCAATGTTGTTTTTTTTTTTTTGCTAATGTATCGTTGCTCTTTAGCTGTTCCCAACACGAGAAGCCATGCTGTTTATATTTCTATCAGCTGGTGACTTTGGGTTTCTATATACACCTATCTGTTCTAAAAAGTGAGAAATCTTCAGAAAAATGGAAAATTGCTACACATAAACATTTTTATATGTAAAATTTTTATCTTAAACATTTAACATTAAATTCAAATCAATTTTGAAAGCCAACGATGTTAAGTGATTTAAATACTAAAACTTTTCCAGTTAATGTTTTTATTTAAGTGTAATTTGCATCGTACAAATGGCATGCATGGCAGGCTTATATTACACTGCAGAGTTGTTTAACTTGTACATATCATAGTATGGGTGTTATGAGTGAGTGGGTGTCATGTGTTTAAGTGAAGTTTTTCTTATAGGATTCACAATGTTACTGATGGCCCTGAAATAAAATTCTATTCTTGGTGAATTCAGTGTTGTTGTGGAGGGATGAAGAAAGAGACAGGTGGAGGGAGCTAAGCTTCTTCATGACCATTTTAATTTTTCATTACCACAACAGGGTTTCCTGTCAATTTAAAAGGATACAGAGTTATTGTAAGCTTGGCGTTTTCTATCTTTAAACTTTGTTGTACTGTGGCCTTCATTGTACTGCTTTTCTAAATGATGCCTCAAAATTTGGTACAATTGTATTTCTTTATGAATAACCTTAAGCGGCAGGTTGCACTCTGGTTAAAATAATGGAGTGCAGTTTTACTAGTTTTTTGAAAAGCATGGTAATATTTATTCCAGGTTAAACGTTACTTCATAACACAAAGAGTAGTAATGCATGGAACTTGAAATGGAACTGTAGCCATGCAACATTTTTATACCAAGTTTATATTCAATTTTATAATTACAAATGCTTACAGTTGGCCTTGATGAGAGAAATTTTATGGTAGACCTACCACTTCAGACATTCATAGACTTACATAATTTTTTATAAAACTTTGAAAACTGTTAAGTATAATGTAACTTTTAATAGGAACTAGTTAACCACCGCTTGACAAACTTCCAAAAATAAATACGTGAAGTGGCAAAATACATTTCAGGTGCATATATAACAGAAGAGTTAGGTACATAGCTAAACAACAAATGCAGGTTAGGCGTGTATGAAAGTTATAAATCTGAGTTTTCCTGATAAAAACACGTATGCAAATTTATCTAACCACAAAAAAAAAATGCAATTGAAGAAAATATTCAGGCTAAAAATACAGCAGAGTAATATGTATGCCACATGTAAGCAGTGTAATAAACAAAACTACGTACGAAGTTAGCACATGTCTTACCAGAAACTGTTTCAGTAAATGCCAAGCATAAGCACATATTTTTAAGGTGGTGCAAGTTAGGTCACAAGTACGATATGCTAAACATAACAAATATGTAACAAAAATTAGCACTTTAATAACTTAGACAAAGTTTTCCAGATTATTTTAATCTGGGTAATCGGGATCCATACAGAAGCGCACATGCCTGTATCACAGATGGTAGACAATTTGCAATGCGTGAAAACGGTAATTATATATCAGACAGGTATAACTATAACTCTGAACAGAAATGATAATAATAACTTAAACATGTTCACTATAAAAATAAACTTTGAATGCCAAAAACGCCATACCAGTGCAATATTTACGAGAATAATAAATTGAACAACATGGTGCCCGCTTACAAGCAGAGATCGCAAGTAATACAGAACTAGCGATGCGCACAACACGAGACAGACTGCTGTGCTTTAGATCGCTGTATTTGTGCGCAAAATTCATTAATGCTAAAAGTTTCTAAAGTACAATGAAGAAACAACTGATGAACCTAAAATTGTAACAGGCAACTAAAATAGTGATATTGTTATTAACAGAACCATTGATGAAGATTTTACATTTTAAACTAGTTATTTCACACTGCCGCCAATAAGAATACAGACACAAATAGATTACCAACCCGCTGATATGTACTGTAAATGGAACCATGTGTTTTGATTTCATTACAAAGTCGGAGGTTCTGCCTGTCGAAATCTTGCCAAGTGATGTGAGACAGAGAGTAGGTACTAGGGGTTAACGTCTCGTNAGTCGGAGGTTCTGCCTGTCGAAATCTTGCCAAGTGATGTGAGACAGAGAGTAGGTACTAGGGGTTAACGTCTCGTCGACAGCAAGGTCATCAGAGACGGAGCAAGTCTCTCAGAGAAGTTAGAGTAGCTGGAGCGGGCATGGACTCGGCCGCCGACTGTAATAAGGAACCATAACACCATTCGCCTGGTGTGACGTAGGGAAGCCATGGGAAACCAGGATGGCCGGGCCGGGATTGGAACCCGGGTCCTCTCGAATGCGAGTAGAGTGGTTTACCTCCGCACTACCTCTCTCTATAGCTGAGAACAGGAAGTGAGTATTGTAGAGAGGGGTATGGCCGAGTTCCAGAGTAACCTTCATACACGGATCATGAGTACAATCTCCTGCAAGCCGCCTGCCGACCTTAGTGTCCAAGGCCACTGTGCGGACCAGCGAACACACCGCTCCCCGCCCAGCTGTAGCGGCGTGCTTCCTCCGAGACACTGCAGCAGGAGCGACAAGGCCGACACAGCCNACACCGCTCCCCGCCCAGCTGTAGCGGCGTGCTTCCTCCGAGACACTGCAGCAGGAGCGACAAGGCCGACACAGCCTTGCAACTCAACTGCACCGTCGCTTCTACATGCACCACACTCTACTACCGAACACGCTTTATCAAAGTCTCTGCATATCTACACTTCTTAACGTTAATACAAATGCATTTTTACACGTAACAGTTAACCCTCGTAATATCCGTCCGTATCAGTTATTTTCGTTGTCGAAGAAATGCACGTTAGAAAGCAAGAACTTACACACATACTCTTAGTGTGGCACAAGTCAAAATCTGGGTATGATTGTGTCGGGTACACGNTAGAAAGCAAGAACTTACACACATACTCTTAGTGTGGCACAAGTCAAAATCTGGGTATGATTGTGTCGGGTACACGCAGCTAACTTTACATAAACACATATGCATTAGTGGGTAATATTTTCTTATAGGTTATGTAAATTGAATGAATATGACGAAATGGATACTTGTCTATTATGGCGTAAAACGAAATATCTATACGAGATATTTCGTTTGGCGCCAAAATAAGCGCGCTAGCTCACCGAAGACGCGAGATGTACCGCTCGGAAATGTTCGCCCACGCCCAAATTGCTGCTAGTCGCCGCGTCCCCCACCCGCACCCCACGCATGCGCGGCTCCAACTCAAGGTCATGCTCGCATCGTTGTCGTACACCCGATCGAACGAGACCACATTTATTCCACCCGTGTTTCTAGTCAGGAAGTTATAGCGTTGGAATATATCACCTTACAAACATCACATTGTCGTTTCAGTCCTGGTATCTCAAGTGTCGGTCAGTTTTAAGCTACGTATTAACGTCAAGAAATTAACGTTTGTGTTTAGACGTGCAAAGCTTTTCTCCCGCTACGTCCTTCCAAAGAAGAAAATCGACACAAGTGCATCTACTGAACCTTGCAGAAGAAGCAGGTCAACCAAGGCGCCAAAGAAATAACGAGTGTTTGAATGGCTACCCTAAAGTACTATACAGTATCCAATTTGAGTAACTTCCCTTGTGTATCGCCGATAACTAGTTAGCCCACTGCACACTGAACTGTTTTGGAAGTGCCTGTTGAACTCCGTGCACTTGTCCTCCACGTATCCTCCAAACATGGTAACAAGAACTCATGTGCTCATATAACGACCGAGGAACTGAGCAATTGGCTGGTTGGTGGTTAACCACTTCAAANGGTAACAAGAACTCATGTGCTCATATAACGACCGAGGAACTGAGCAATTGGCTGGTTGGTGGTTAACCACTTCAAAATCACGCTTTAATAAATCCCCTATCGTTAAGGCGTATTCCAACTGGACACAGCATCGACTGTATAACACACACCGTGCATTGCTAACTACTACACAAACTTACCAGCATCGTCAGAAAAGTACGATTTATGTTGTATGAAAGAAGAATGCATATATTTNCTAACTACTACACAAACTTACCAGCATCGTCAGAAAAGTACGATTTATGTTGTATGAAAGAAGAATGCATATATTTTTTGTAAAACTGCCAGGGCGGTGTTGTTCCCATAACTCGGGATAAGCCAGTGCCAATAAAAATAAAAATAATAACCTGCCCCTCTCCCTCTCTGCTAGTCTGTCTCACCCACCAATAAAGAGCATAATTCTTACCGCTATTCCTTCTGTAACATTTTCTTTTAATGTATGCAAAAATTCTGAACTTCTTTTCTGTCGAGAAGGATTTTTTAAATCACCTATGCCGATTTCCCCCTCTCTCTTCCCAGTTGCAGGATAACTATAGGTACACTCAGGGAGGTAGTAATGGCCCCAATCTCTCGCGCCATGGTTGTCCAATCCCTCTCTGACATGACGCACGTCTCCTAACACGACTTCCTTACCTCGTAGGGTCAGCCTTGAGACGCATCCTGTAGATCCCGCCACTACCTCGGCCCTACGCTATAACTAGACGTGAATCTCCGACTATCTAGTCATCACAGTTCGATTATAACAGTTTATGAACAAGCGAGAGTGCAGACGGCTGCCCCTCCACAGAAACAGGCTGTGCCGGTTATTGCGGAACAGGAAAACCCCTGGTCGTGACGAAGGCAGGTAGGTAATCAGGCGCTTTGCAGGACACTCATTATACACTCTCATTACGTTACGCAATTGTCATTTGCCGCTTCGCTAATCACAGATAATACGCTGCACGGCCTTGTTATTTTGTTTCGCTGGCTCAACGTACAACGCTTGAAGGGGGAGAGGGGGGCGAATGAATATAGACTATCCGCGGCTTGTTCACACTTTTTGTATCAAACATTTGAAGAATCACCCCACATATGACGTATCTATATATAGGAAATAACTAGATACGTCATATGTGGGGTGATTCTTCAAATGTTTGATACAAAAAGTGTGAACAAGCCGCGGATAGTCCACATATGTATATATATAAATATATATATATACAGGGGATGGACAAAATAATATGAACACCATGCAATATAGTACATTGTGTTGCATGTTGGCAACACTGCTTCCGTGTAAATAATGCGACGCGTATGTATCGCACAGTTTACGTGCCAAGTCTTGTAGGTTATATTACAGTGTATTATACGCTTTGTTCTGCGACGGTTAAAACAAGCGATCGGTGAAATGTGTGATATCTCAGACTTCGAAAGAGGGCAAATCGGTGGTGCTCGGTTAGCGGGAGCGTCTGTGACGAAAACAGCTGAATTGTTTAACGTTTCACGAGCGACAGTATCCACGGTAATGACAGCATACACAAAACATGGTAAAACATAATCGGCGAAGAGGACCTGATATTTAAATTTTTAAACGATTAAAAAACAATTGGACAAATATTAATCAAGAGGACTTTAAAACAGTTTCTTCTGATACATCGTTGTTTAAAGATTGTGAAGATATTTCAAGTGAGATAATTACTTTTTTAAAATAACAATTAACGTTGTAGCAGCCGAGGGATGATTATAAAGAACTGTTGCAGCTGATTGTTATATTCCTGGGAGGTACACTTGAAAAACCAACGTCCTTCAGAGCACCTGCAGGCTTACATACAGCTCGGTGGATGGCGAAAGCAATATATTCGATAAAAATTTTCTTATTCAGAGATTAATTCAGGATGTTGAATAAAGAGCAGAAAGGTATAAAAGATATTTGCGTATTCAGAGTTCGAATTTAACCTAAGTATTGGTATAAAGCACCTTCTGCGCCATCTGCACCTGGGAATGATCTAGAGCTTTTGAAAGATCTCAAACTGTATGAGGAAATTAATCAGCAAATGTCCAAAGTGGCATTGAAAAAAATAATGGGTCAGTTGTGGTATTTGTCTGAAGAACTTGTGGGCTTAGCCTTTTTTGACGGCAGAATAAATCTAAAAACTAAAAAGAATATGGTGAAAGTATTGAACAATGAAGTTTTAGAGTACTGTTCTAAACGCAAAGCCTTGGAAAGTGATTTGATTCTCAACAAAAACCTCGAAGATTTCGTGTCAAGCAATACATACAGATTACTTCACATAACAGGAATGACGCCTGATTTTTTGAAGAACGACGTATGCGAGTTGTGAACGACATCGCAGAGCGAGGAGTGACGCTTATGGAGGAATATAACAAATTACATACCACCAACGAAGAACAAAAACAATGCCTGCTACTATTGGTTAAAGACTATAGAAATAAATTTCCTAATACGAAGAAATCTACTTTGTTGTTATCATGAATATTTATTTTGTTGTTTTATTAACATAATGTGTCATTCTGTAATTTTTTGCCACTGTATTTGAGTGATGTAAATAAAAAAATATCAAACATTAAAAGAATTTGGTTTTTTTTATCCAAGATTTGCCTTGGGCGGTAGCGACCCCAAAAAGTTTAATAAAAAATCCGAAAAAAATAAAGAAATAGTTTTTTACATCATAGAACATAATGATGGGTTGTCCCCTGAAAAAATTATTAAAAATTTTTTTCTCGACCAGATAAGAACTACCCTTAAATATATANCCGTAATATAAATGTGTGATGCACACCCGAGCAAAGTAATTATGAAATATCTTTCAGACCATATGAGGTTTAATACGAGTTCTAAGGGATATTATATACCCTCTTCATTACATTCTCGATATAAAATGGTTTAATATTCCTAATGCTTTTTACTGTAATAAGGTATACAATAATGCCGAAGAAAATTGATTCTACAATAAATGGTACACTACATGCGGATCAATTCCACACCGCTTGGTTTCATGACATTTTTCGAACAATATACAATTCCAAACGCTGTAGGTACACTAATATCAGTTTCATTTTAAAGGATGGAAATCTTATAACAAATTTAAGAGGCAGTACTGACAATGTCATAACATTGTATGTTTTTAACAACCAAAATATAACATTTTATAGTATAATGAAAAGTAGCATATTAACACAAAAACTTATTTTATGTTTACTACGTAAAACGATTCAGAAGATGCACACCACGGGTGCTCAGAAGATGCACACCACGGGTGCAATTATTATCATATCCGTACGTTGACGTCACCAGACACAACAAGAAATTGTGGTTATTTAACATACGTGTAAAATGACCGCAATTCAAGTAAAGTGTTTGCAAGTTTTAGGAAGCTTAGGAAAGTCTCCTGGACGACTTGTCGGGAAGCTACAAGCCACTGTGGCCAGTGACTTCAACGCTCGGATAAGAAAATAGTTGCATACATACGGCGCGAGACTGGCTCACGTATACTGTATTGTTCCCTGCAAAATGGTGCTGGTGATTTACAGCAAACACAACTTTACTCACTGAGTCGTAGTATCGCACAAAGGCCTCGCGGACGAACATTCATGCAGTGACCACCATGCTAACTACGGATATAGTCTATTCGCGGTTTCATCACACTTTTTTTAATCGAACTGTTGAAAAAACATTCCTTGGATGACGTGTTTCATTGTTTCCTAAATATGTAATGTATCACAAGCGTTTTATACGCATGTTAACATAAAAAAACTACTATTTTTGGTTAAATTAAATTTTTATTTATAATTCATTTATCAATTATAATATTTAACTAATAATCAATACTAATAAAACAGTGAGAAAATATGCTTGTAAGTAGAAATAAATAATAGATTCGGAGTCAAAGGGGTGAGGTAGGGGATCAGGGATTCGTTCACCAGAGGTGTGAGGTAGGGGATTCGAGTGTATATATATTTAGATTTTGTTGGGTTCATGTTGGTAAAGAATTATTTCCTCCGCACTCGTATTTCATTATGCACTTGTATACCTTTGATGGTCTCTGTGGGGGTATGTAAATGCAAAATATAACTATTTTCTACATTACATAAGACATATGAAAATATTACACATATAATGGTAATCATGATTCAAGTTGTCTGGTTCATGTTCGTAAATACTCATTTTATGCTTCATGTTTTTTTTATTTTTCTCTTGTGTAATTTTAATGATCTATATGGGGGTATGCACATGTAAAATATTTATTTACATGCAGCAAATGGTTTGATAGCAAACTATTTGATGCTAATAAACTAATACAAACTTAATCGCATTTCCTCCTCCCCAGACATACTTTACACTTAAANGCAAACTATTTGATGCTAATAAACTAATACAAACTTAATCGCATTTCCTCCTCCCCAGACATACTTTACACTTAAAAAAATACATTATATATACAATTCTGTGGACATGAAAATATTTCCTGAAATTAAAATAAAAATACTTAATAAGAACTGTGATGACAGTTACATGACCATCTCGTCGAGACTTGCCCATCTCGAGGTACTCATAATAAAATTTAAATGAAAGAACAAAATATTATATATGAATTCTAGGCTCCGAACCTACAGCACCCTGTTCTATGCTTATGCAAAAGATGTGTGCTCTAGCAGGCTACAAAGGAACTATAACAAACAACATCCAAGAATATGGTTGGAATACTCCACCTCACACCTCTGTTCGCAGATCGGCATTACAATATGGCAGTCGGTGCCCCGAATCCCCCACCTCGCACTGCTGGTGGACAAATCCCCGAATCCCCCACATCACATCTCTGTCCTCGAATCGACATTACAAGATGGCCACCAGAAGTGATGCATACGACAGATGTGCAGGCGAAAGATGCGCATGCGACATGGAATGACAGAGCATGAAGGTGAAATTACATGGTATGAAAGGAAAGGCCAATGAATTAGAACATTCTAGAAACATTATGTTCAACCGGAATCACAGAGCATGAGGATGTAGGAGTGATGATGTCATCCAAGATGGCANCATTCTAGAAACATTATGTTCAACCGGAATCACAGAGCATGAGGATGTAGGAGTGATGATGTCATCCAAGATGGCAACCCAATATGACAACCCACAGCCTACCAATATGGCGGTGGCATCCAATATGGCCGACTGGAATGGCAAAGGTAATGCAATCCAAGATGGCCGCCACGTATACCTACATCACACCTCTGGTGGATGCATCCCTGAATCCTCCACCTCACACCTCTGTCCCCGAATTGACTATTTATATCTACTTGTTTGGTAATGTGATGTAAGAAATAGTTTTCATGCCAATTATTATTACACTTACGAATGNCATTCTAGAAACATTATGTTCAACCGGAATCACAGAGCATGAGGATGTAGGAGTGATGATGTCATCCAAGATGGCGACCCAATATGACAACCCACAGCCTACCAATATGGCGGTGGCATCCAATATGGCCGACTGGAATGGCAAATGTAATGCAATCCAAGATGGCCGCCACGTATACCTACATCACACCTCTGGTGGATGCATCCCTGAATCCTCCACCTCACACCTCTGTCCCCGAATTTACTATTTATATCTACTTGTTTGGTAATGTGATGTAAGAAATAGTTTTCATGCCAATTATTATTACACTTACGAATGCAGTCCTTTGTTCTTTCGGTGTAATTTCTTAGACTTAAGCTTTGTTTGCATGAGCCTTTAAGTAGAACTGATGAAGGGCTTCAGCAAATGTGGAAGTAACAATGAATGAATTATATAATTGTTCTATACGATTGTCGACAACCAAATACACTATTTCCTGATTCGTTACATTTCCTATTACGACGTAATTGTTCTTAGAAATAAGGAAAGCGGCTACTTAACACTCGGTGCACAAATAATAGGCTACATGTAGTACACAAAACAGTTCACTTGACACTGCTGTGTTGTATATAAATATGATGAAAGATGATACACACTGGGCGCTACAAGTTACAAGGGGTGTATTATTCCTTCCATGTTGAATTATGTTTGCTTCCTTTTAACCCATTACTGATCACACACGGGCCGTTAGAGTTATGATTTTTGACCTTACGTACAAAGGTATTCACTCCGCCGGACAAAGACATTCATCCGGGTTTTTTTTCTGGTGATAATTTTTTTCCCACAGAATGTCATAGTTTGGACAAACTTGAAACCGGTTTGGTATCTGAATCGTTCACCAGGAGCGCTGCCTTCCCTCCGACGAGAGAGAGAGAGAGAGAGAGAGAGAGAGAGAGAGAAAGAGTGAAAGAGAGACCTTTTTAATTCAAGGTTTGTCTACTAGGAGCGCTGTACAAGTTATTATTATTTGTAACGAGCCTTGTAAGAATGATGTGATATTGAAATATTGAACCTGAACATCACCGACATCTCGGGGCACGATGATACCAACACATTTAACCATTCGGCTACCGCGATGCCTGGCAATAAAGATCTTTAATTTGTACATAAAACAATTAGCCTTCCTGAAAAAAAATTTATTAAAGTAAAATTTGCAGATAGCCTCATCCTTTAAGATGCAGTACCGAATAAAGGGATAAGATCAAAATTTAAAAAAGAGAGCTACCTGAGTAGAGGGCATCATTTCTTAACATACCTTTTTAAGTTTACAATACTTTTCGCACGTTGTTTTTGCAGCATCTGTAACTGTAATAAAGATTAACTAATGTGACAATACAGACTGAAATCACTGTACATTCTTGTTTCAGGAATACTGGAAAAGTAGTTCTGTATGTAGCANATTTAAAAAAGAGAGCTACCTGAGTAGAGGGCATCATTTCTTAACATACCTTTTTAAGTTTACAATACTTTTCGCGCGTTGTTTTTGCAGCATCTGTAACTGTAATAAAGATTAAGTAATGTGACAATACAGACTGAAATCACTGTACATTCTTGTTTCAGGAATACTGGAAAAGTAGTTCTGTATGTAGCAATAAGGTATGCATTTCAATATTATATATACCAACAGTCAGCTATAAAGAGATATAAATGGACACAATATGGCAAAGATACAGGTTAGTAGTCCGGGCATATTTTCTGTGTACACTCATTGTTTGCGCGTTTATGATTATTTCGGCAAATAAATAACCAGGGCATACGATTTTTGGCCAGAAAAGTCAAATGCTAAACATCACAGCCTGTACAGGTATGATTTTTATCATTTTAAGTGTACTATAAAAAAAAAATATGAGAAAATTGTAAAAAAAAATTGCATATTTAGAGCTTCCCTGCGCAATTTCCTTAATAGTAAGCAGAAAAGTAAAACCACGCAGTCGTAGTTTGATCTATGGGCTTTCATCACGTGTGATAAATTCCACTGGTACAAATATCACTTGCGCAGGAAAGAGTAGCAGCGGAGACACTGCACGCAGGTTCAGCGCCTTGCGCGTAGGAGCGACGGGGCGCTCGTCGTGCACGTTATTGTCGCCCGTATTGCAGTGCCTCGGACGCGAGAAAATAATCTCGGGCCCATGTATTTTTAAGCTCTTCATGCCATATAGATGAGGGAAAGGAAACTGGTTCTGAACAAATGGCAATATATCATCTTACAGAAGTTATAAACACGACTGCGGCTTGAAAACAGTTAATGCACACTTTTGTAAAGAGGTGCTTTTGTTCTGCTTGAAACATGACAGCGATGGGAACCAGCGGAGAGGCGGCACAGTCTGAAACAACAGCACTGAGTGAAGGGTGAGTTCCCACGAGGTGAGCTTTATGACTGCTGGTTGTTAATGGCCGGTGATGAGAGAAGAAGCTTACTCTGCTTCACGGTCCTCGCGTTATTCAGTTTCGTTTACAAACTACACCGGGCAGCCACCGCGTTGTAGGATGTTCACGGTTCGTTCAACACTTTAAATTCAACCTTTGAAAAAAGTCACTGCCCACACCTGCTTCTACAGGATGTTCTGAAACTGAGTGCCTAAACTCCAGACATAGTTTCTTTGGAACAATCGTAATTACAAAAGCACTTTGCACATATATCCGGAAAATTACTATTATTTTATTGTATTTAAAGTTTCAGAAATACAACGCCTGGAGAACAAGGCTTTGCGACCACGTGTGTAAGACAAGTTGCATAGGTCGTAGGCGCGTGACACTAAATGATTAGGTACGCAGCGTCGCGTGCATATTTCCTATGCAACTTGTCCTACATACATGACCAGCACCGCCTTCTTCTGCTGATGTTACACGCAGTAACTTTGAATACACAAAATTACATGAAAGTATGTTTCCAGGTATAAGTGTGTAGAGCTTTCGTGTTACTATTGGTCCCAAAAACTGTCTGTAATTTAGGCACTGAGTTTACAAACAGCCGTATTTTATAAAGCATACTGAGCGGCATGCGCCCAGTAAAGATGGCAACGACACAGGGAAAGTAGTTCACTGTCTTCACGCTGAATTAAAAGTGTTCGGTAAACATTTGTATAGACTGTTCACCGTAAAGCGAGCACTTTTGAGGCCTTAGTCACTTTTTCCTTTCAACCATTGTATATCCTTTCACCACCTTTTTAAACAAATATTACCAATATTACTATGTAAGTAATAAACACAGTGTGTATATCCCACCGCACTCGGAAGTTAATATCTAAGGCTGAAATAAACTACATTTATTTGCTATTATTCCGAATGAGAGAACTTTAAAAAGTCCTCACTTTACTGTGAATAGCTCATTAACAATACAATGATTTATTTAACTTTGTTTTTTTTAGAACATAAGGGTAATAAGGAACCATTTTGTAAATTATTATAATTCTTTAATAATTTCACAGTTTCACTTGACCAATTCATGAATATAGTGATTAGACCCATAGCAAGGTTTATTTTACATATGGTGAAGGAATACAAAATGTGCATACACGTGTATATTAAGCAGCGTTTTCAGTGCTTAGTGTACTATAAACAGCCTGGATCACATTGGATCAAAAGAGGCATGAAGACCATTTGACTAACACGTAACACCTCCACTCGGGTGAAGTGTGAGGTGGCAGCATATCATTAACTGGGAATGTGTCTCCCCTCCATCTAACTTTTGAATGCTGTATAGTGACTGGCTGTTGGGTACTCCCACCCCTCTGGGCGGTTAAGGAGAAAATGTGGAAGTAAACTGTGATTGGCTGAGGAGTAATATGCTGGCAAGGGAATGTATTTTAGTACATATGAGGTACCTAAACGTCATTCAGGAAAATGGGGTCTTTGAGAATTCGTCACGGAAAAGGCAGGGGGGTACCTGGGTTCGATGCTTTTTGTGAAGGAAGTAATGTAGTTTATTTAGCATTTGCGTGCCGAACAATTAGACCTATGTAATTACGCGACCAATAGCAAGACCTCTCGTCAGCAGCTTCTGACTGGGCCGCGGTGGTGTAGTGGTAAGACTACTCGCCTCCAACCTAGGCCAACCGGGTTGATTCCCGGCGGGGTCACCCTCGGATTTTCGCATAAGGGAATCGTGCCGGACGATGCCGCTGGTTGACTGGTTTTCTCGGGGATCCTACGTTTCCCCGCCCTTGCATTCCGGCGCTGCTCCATACTCACCTCACTTCACCCTCATGGGCTCTCAAGACCTCGATGTTACGAGCCACTCAGATCTCTCTACTCCATTCTTGACAGCGACTGCGCTCCGATCAATATGTTGTGTAGTAACCCTCTTCCCCCACTGCCATGTGTATGACTAGCTGTGCCCGCGGCTCCGCTCGCGTGGACTACACAATAATTGTTTAGGTTTATTTTTTCAAATAAAGTCCCCCACCTCCCTCCTTCCCAACCACCGCCATGGCTCTCCACGTCTGTGTACGGTCAACCGACTCGCGAAAAATTACTTTTTTACTAAAATTTTTATATCTCTTAAAGTATAGGCGGGAATTGTATGCTGTATGGGGAAACAACAGCTTGAATTTTACGTTTTTATTTATTGAGAAATTAAATGGTGAAAACACTTATAAGTATTTCTCCCTTATAGATAGATATGTGCTACCGCGGACTTTTTTTTAATGTCTTTTTATTCTACACAATTATTTACTACATGATATTGTTCCATCTTTAACGGTTTAGACAGAGTATTGCAAGACAGCGCGCTGGCGGCAAACTTTTTTCCGATTTAATTCACTATTATCGTCACTGCTTATTCCTTTTGTTACGTAACAATATATATACTAAAACCTGGCCAGAGAACATAGCTACGAATTATAAAAAACACACGTAAATCGGACACATGGTTCTCGAGTGATAAGCGCACTAACAGACAGACAGAGAGACGTTGAGTTTTATAATATGTATAGAAGACTTNGCGCGCTGGCGGCAAACTTTTTTCCGATTTAATTCACTATTATCGTCACTGCTTATTCCTTTTGTTACGTAACAAAATATATACTAAAACCTGGCCAGAGAACATAGCTACGAATTATAAAAAACACACGTAAATCGGATACATGGTTCTCGAGTGATAAGCGCACTAACAGACAGACAGAGAGACGTTGAGTTTTATAATATGTATAGAAGACTTNACATGGTTCTCGAGTGATAAGCGCACTAACAGACAGACAGAGAGACGTTGAGTTTTATAATATGTATAGAAGACTTTGAAATAATTTATGTCGAGGAGAATACCTNTTTATAATATGTATAGAAGACTTTGAAATAATTTATGTCGAGGAGAATACCTGAGTTCGATGCTTAGTAAGGAGGGGAGGATAAGAAAGCACCCCGAGAAAGCACCCCGTTCTCAAATATGCCAATGTCCATCCCCAAAGTTACCAACATGACAAATCCTAGTCCAAGGANCTGAGTTCGATGCTTAGTAAGGAGGGGAGGATAAGAAAGCACCCCGAGAAAGCACCCCGTTCTCAAATATGCCAATATCCATCCTCAAATATGCCAATGTCCATCCTCGCAATTACTTGCGAGTATCTACTCGCTAATCACCGAACTAATTGTCAATCCGCAGAAATCCCATGTAAAATAGGAATTTCAAACCTGTCGTCTACCAGACACACTACTACCTCATTATATTTTCATTGTGAGCTATGTGCTCATTAAAATACATTTTTGTGAAGAAACCAGCAGAACGACGCCATACGTAAAAAAAAACTGGACTGTGCTTGTGTTGGGGATACGCCAATGGGTTTTATATGACATCTCTGCGTTAGCAGGTAATATTTTCTTTGGGATATAGAAATAGTGATTAAGTAACGAAATTGATACTTGGCTTTTGTGTGCTTACAATAGACAGACTGTAACATTTCAGTTAAATCAGCAGGTCGAAAATCTCAGCTTCTCAAATATTTTTTTATTTATCTCGTTCTTCTTCTCAAACAAAACATATACAAAATATTCTTTCATCTTTTGAAAGATGCTTTTTCATTCTCGGTGATTACAAATTAAACTTTGTTACAGAAATTATATCATTATTATACTGTTATTCATTACAAATATATAAAGCTACGATTTCTTTTCGATCTCACCACTCGCATCCATCATTGACGGTGGTCGTAGTATTTCTGTTGTTACCTGCTCTCTGATTGGCTGTCGTCTGACCACGCCACATTTCTCATTTAACCAGCAATGGCGAGACGAGAGCCAATCAGGATAATTTTCTTTCGTTCACGTGATTTATAACATGCAGTGCTTACTACCCTCTAGGGAATAAATGAACAATACGTTATACCCTCTAATAAACAAATGAAATATAACTTACAAATGATCTCTATGCCAACAAACTAGTAATATAACCAAAAAGTAGAGNCTCTAATAAACAAATGAAATATAACTTACAAATGATCTCTATGCCAACAAACTAGTAATATAACCAAAAAGTAGAGTGCACTTTTTTTAAAATCAGTTATTAAAGCTTTATTAGTAAATTATATTAAATTCTGAAACCAAATATAAATCTCTAAATAGTATAAAACAAAGTCTCTTATCCGCGTCTGTCTGTATATTCGCTAAGTACTTCTAAACTACTTAATGGATTTTGATACGGTTTTCAGCATCATTTAGAGGATTTATTGAGGGGAAGGTTTTAGTATAAATGCACTTACATTTCATGTAAGGATAGTAGAGAAATTCCGAACCGTTTAATGTTCTACAGAATTGTAGCTCTCAAAAAGGTCTACAGAAAANCTCTAATAAACAAATGAAATATAACTTACAAATGATCTCTATGCCAACAAACTAGTAATATAACCAAAAAGTAGACTGCACTTTTTTTTAAATCAGTTATTAAAGCTTTATTAGTAAATTATATTAAATTCTGAAACCAAATATAAATCTCTAAATAGTATAAAACAAAGTCTCTTATCCGCGTCTGTCTGTATATTCGCTAGGTACTTCTAAACTACTTAATGGATTGATACGGTTTTCAGCATCATTTAGAGGATTTATTGAGGGGAAGGTTTTAGTATAAATGCACTTACATTTAATGTAAGGATAGTAGAGAAATTCCGAACCGTTTAATGTTCTACAGAATTGTAGCTCTCAAAAAGGTCTACAGAAAANTATATATATATATATATATAACACCTGGAAAACCGTAACGTTACAAGATATAGACGAGAACTTTCGTTTGGAGCCAAAACCAGTGCGTCAGCACATCACAGTGGCGAGGTATACGGCTCGGAAATGTTCGCTCATGCCCGAGATTGCCGTTAGTCGACGCGGGCTCCCACCCACACCTCGCGCATGCGCGGCGCCAACTCAAGGTCTTGCTAGTATTGTAGTCGTATACCTGATGTAGCGAGACCACATGTATGCCAATAGTTTTATTAATTACGAATTGATAGTGTCGGAATGGTTCACCCTGCAAAAGTTACAGCGCCGTTTACATCCTGGCACCCCATGTGCAGATCTGTTTTTTAAAGACGTGTTCACGTTAAAGTAGGACGTGATTGGAGGGCTAAGTCCTCACGAGGAGTGTGTTGCAGCCGCTGGTTATTAATTGTAGACAATGCGAGAAGCGTTCTGCCTCTGCTTTCACGGTCTGCGAACTCCTCCGCTGTGTTTACCAACTCCACGGGGTGTGACTGATGACAACCGTGTTGTTAGTCTGCCAGCTCTGGAAATATTACTTCCCTTTCCTGCTCAAGTAGCACCCACACACACGCACACGTCCTGCTGGTATCACACCACACTCAGTTCAAGGTCACATCANCTTCCTGCTCAAGCAGCACCCACACACACGCAAACGTCCTGCTGGTATCACACCACACTCAGTTCAAGGTCACATCATCTATACTGACACACATTCCTGGCTCCTTCTTTCCGCCCATCGTATATCCTCTGCCAAGAAAACATGTTTCGTACACCTGGTGACTGCTTTACTGCGCTCTTCGATATTTACGTATATTCAAGGAAATGTTTAATACAGTTAATACATGGAAACGCGGAACTTAAAGACGGAAAATATTACTGACCTCAGTAAGTTTAAAATACAGGACGTCTCAGTATCTTCTATAGCTCAGGGTTTCGAGACTGAACAATGTCGAGTACATGCGAAGTTTTTTTCGCCATTGAAATCAGAAAATTATCGTTTCTGTGGCAGTTAGGATATCCACGCCACTTTTATCTACTCCTTCAAACATAAAAAAGTAGCATCAAGCACCTATAACAGTTACCAACACTTGAAATACTCGAAAATACTACAAACTGCAAAAGTTACATATTTCCAGAAAAGGTATATCTATGCCCAATTTTGTTAGAATAATCTCGCAAATAAATGGTAAGAGTGAATCCATTTTCAAATCTCGTCCTAAAATTAAATATTGTAATTTTTTTAAAATTTCTTTTTTATGCGCTGTGAAACACTCATATTGCGAAAATCAAGAAATATTTAAAGTTTTTTTTAACAGGAAGCACAGAAGAACTAACTAGCAAATTTACAGAGACTTTCACGAAAAGTTCTGTGAAAGTTATGGAAAGTTCATGATTGAAAAACCAACATGTCCATAATTTTATGGATAATTTTGGATAATTCTGGATAATTTTTGCCAACATTTTTCCGTAAAATTACAGAAAAAATCTTAACAGTGTGTTTATGTACCCAACAAGCGACAATGCGACACTTTTGGAAACATGCATATATTGTGTAGTCTAAAGTTATCGAAAAAACCGCTGTCAGCGAACTTATCCCGTAGCATTCTGTATAAGCGAAGGCACAGACGCTTCAACACCATACATATGTTTGCTATCATACCGAGTCAATGGGGAGAGTTGTGTACTCTCGAAAGCAGCATCATTTTAGGGGGCCATCAATTCGGACATTCCGTCATAGAAACCTATCAACAGTCAACCGTGTCTGGGTACTTGTTAACGAAGTCACTGTCAAGTGACAGTCACGGCTTAACGTCTCGTCGACAGCGAGGTCATTGGAGACAGAGCAAGGTGACCAGAAAAGAAGGCGTGCAGCAAAGAACCATTCCAGCATTCACCTGGAGTGATCTCGAAAATCAACATAAAACCGAAATGAGGATGACCGAGCCGAGAATGGAGCCAGGATCTTCCAGAAGTGCAGTGCGCCACCTGACACGCTCGCTGTCAAGTAGGAATCAATGAAAGTATTGGCCCCTGGCACAGCTCTGTTTGGCCCAAGAAACTAATTGGTGCTTGCGAAGTCTGAAGCATGCTGTGCGAACTAATCGTCAGACACCCACGTCAACAGCCACAGAGGACTTCTGTCACAGCTCAGGTTCAGAGACCACTGACAAGACTCTCTAGCAGGAGGTGACAGCACTGGGTTCTCGTGGTCGTTCTGATGCCAGGAAGCCACTCAACAAACGCACCAATGTCCAACGTCATTTGGAGAAGTGCAAGCCACACCATCATTGGACTGTGGGGAGGTGGAAGGAGGCCATATGAAGTGATATCAAGATTAGTGATCTGACACTTGGATGAAAGTATGTGGACCAAGTGAATGCCTGTCATATGTCGTTTACCCGAAAGTGATGTGTCTACAAAGAAATATTATCGAGGTAGTGTAATAGATGTATCGATATTTTGTGGCATGTAGCAAGATATTTTGGACATGCATCAAAACATGTTTCGTATTGTGGCGACACTTTGGAACAAGTCCTTCCTTGTACCAGCTTAATAATTCCCCTGTCCATAAACCGAGGTTAATTACTGGCAGAAAGAAAATCAATTGGGCGGCTCGCTGGAAGGCCCGACTTGAATCGGACAGAACATCTATAGAATAAGCTGGAGCGTAGTTTGCACGCCAGACCCACTAGACTAACAAACGCCAACTACTCACCATGCTTTGGGAGAAAATCGAAACAAATTCCACCAGCTGTGTACCAGCAGAGTGGATATCATACCTCCAAAATTGACACTGCAATAACTGCAAAGGGAAGTCTACAAGCAGTCTCGCCTGAAAAGTACTTAATAATGTTAAACCACTCTACGTTTTCCAATATTAGACAGCTTTTCTGCTAGCAGCACAATCAAAAACCACATGGATAGGACTTGAGGTTAGAACATTGTTTATGTAAGTAAGAGCTCTAATATGTTTCTGCACCTCCGCTAACATAGTACTAATGCGACCAGAATACATTCAAGTTAGACAGTTAGTCACAGTCCATTGGCTAAGGCTGGGGTGTGCAGTGTATCATGAACCAAGACAACCTGTATCCTATCTCCTCTGTTGTCCAGCTGGACGACTTGCCTTATGGTGACGAACAATTTCCAGTCAAGACCAATCAATAACTGAATATACAATAATCAATCTACTATAACAAAATATGATGTGAACATAAGTGTGATTTAAATTATGGCGATGGCAATAGTCATGGTATGATATTATGGGGGTTGATATGAGAACCCCAGATTTGTTAGAAACTTTCCGAGATGGCTTGGAATGATTACATAAAACTGACTTCCCTTAAGGAAGGATGAAGTTTTTGATTTACGAGTTAAGGCATGGCTCGACTGTGGACAGTGTTTCCTCGGGGAAGCCGATGACTTAATACAATCTGCAGGATCCATACATGAATAGTGCTCTCAGTGCGCCTCACTGGGGGTTGACACAGGGAGGAGGTGTTGGTGAGGCTAGGCCCAGCTTCTGTCAGGAAACATTGTCGTGAGCGACGGAGTGGAGGTGTGAACAGTTCATAAGAGACTCATACTATTCATGCACTGTGACTTAGGTACGGTTTTGGAATATACATTTTAGCAGGACTAATATGTCCCTTTCAGGCCCACTTCGATTTATTGGTTTCAGATGTTACAAATCAGAATATTTTATACTTGCTCGACTTAAATAAACATAGCTTTTGTTTTGTCATCACAACCAATGAGATGTCGGTTTTGTGTTCGACTGTACAATTTAACCATTCATAATGAATGACTGGAGCACTGCTTTCGAAGCAATGATACACAGGGAAGTGCTTTATTTACACAATTATGTACTGCTATAATTAGTTTATTGTAGAGATTTACCATGGCATTTCACATTCGCGACTGTAATATTGGAATTGATAGTTGCATCATGGAAAATAGAGTTGTATATTTCAAAAAATGTTGTAAATAAATAAGAAAGATAAATTTCTCTCTTATTTAATTATGACGTATATTCCTTCACGCACGTGGCCATGTCTGGCATTAGCAGTAACATTGAATTGCAGGCATAGAGTTATTTAAAAGGTTGATTTCAGATGTGGTTATCGAACCATGAACAAGCGATATCGAGATGCAATTAATAATGTTACGCATATTTGTGTTTTACATGCAGATATAATTAATTATCGCAATTCGGTTGGTGATGTTAGAAAATCTATATGTGATTTCAGATGTGTTTAATTAAGCTTATTCCTACATGCACTTTAGCTACGTTTATAATTGGAGGTCCGTGAATTTAACAAATTCATTTGGTATGAGTCTGGACTCACACCTTCATGTACGTGAGCTTCAGTCGTTTTTTATTGGCATTCATTTTATTGAAAAGAGTTTTCATCTCTGAGCTGGGGTACAAGTGATACTCTCATATTTATCCATATTTTTATTGCGTCAGAGATTCCAAGCGCGAGGCAAAACAACCACATAATTGTTTGCCATATTTCTCAGGCAAAATAATGACGTTCATTATTATGGCAGTAGAATTTTTGTTGGCACAGTCAAATGGGTAAAGTGTTTCACACACAAAAGAAAGCTACAGTACATGCATGGTTGCTTCCAACTTTTCTGAAACCATACTTCAGTTCAACTTTCATGTTATTCCTCCGCCTTATGCAGAAAAAGCTTTACTGAGTCTAGAAAATCACACCAAAGGGACAATGCACCACATTTGTGGGTATTAGCTTTAATAACATTTTTGCATGAGAACTATTTCCTACTAGGTATTACAGAACAGATACTTTCTGTTTTAATTAATGTTAATTATAAATGAAATATTATAATTTATAGATAATATACAAGTGCATGTTCAATATAAGTAAAAATAAGATACTTTTAAGTAAACTCAAGTATAAAAGCTTTTGATACATGGCATATTTGGGAAATAATTAAACATATCATACATGTAGTGATTTTTGAAAGGTTTGATTCAAGAAGTGTGATGGTACCGCGAATAGACTATAGTAATAAAGGGCATATTTCAGACATCTACGAAGTCGACTGTACTCGCTTCAATCCACAGTCTCTAGTTCCAACAATACAACCTCCTGGCTGGAGAGAATGCAATCCCGGTAAGTAGACAGTGGACCGAATGAGGTTACCGGTGAACGCCGTAGCTTCCATCACGCCGGCACCCGGCCACGTGACGTAACAGCCCGGCACAATGTTCAGACCGCCATGACACACTTCAAAAACACAAGGCCGCGCCAAACTGCCGCCAGAAGGAGGTTTCCCTCACGACAGGTATTGCACACCGCCATCAACAATGTACACTCGACAAGGTTCTTTAACTGAAAAATTACTTCAGCCACTGAAAAACTACATACTGTTACCAAGATAACTGAAATTTCTATGCTGTGGAACACAACATCTCTGCGAGGCATGGCACCACTGGGCATTCTCGCTCTGCGACTGTCGTTTGTTATTGTAATAGAGGTGGTTAGTGTGCAGTACGCCAGGCGGTGTGCTATATATTAGTGCGCGCAGTCGGCCAGACATAGGTGAGACTAGATGACAAGACATCTCTGACTTTCAACGGTAGCAGATAGTTCGAGCGCAGTTAGTGAGAGCAAGTATATCGAAGACTGCCAGTGTGTTAGCTGTATCGAGAACAACAGTGTCTAAGGTGATGAAGACATATACAAATAGATGCTAGACTTCATCGGCGAACATTAATACTGGACGAAAACCAATCTCCTCAACAATCGGGATTTCCGCTTTAATTGCAGAGCATTGTCACAAATAACTGTAGAGCCAAAGCGACACAAGTGGCGTCAGAACTCAGTCAGCATCTTGAACAATCTGTTTCTGCATCGCAGTCCGACGCGAGCTGCACAGATCATGTTCATTCAGGTGTTTGCATTATTTTGATAACCGTCTGTACATGCAATAATAAGATACCGTACAATGTGTGAAAATATATTGGAAAGAGAAATAGTTCGAGAGAATAATGTGCGAGACATTACTCAATTTTTTCTGATTTACCTTAAAACTAAGAAGAGAGTCGGAGGTCCTGGGTAGGGATAGGACCTAAGTGCGTCTCAGGGCTGAGCCCTTACTCCTAGGCATGCAAGGAAGTTTCTAACTACAAGGGCATATGCTCGCGGCTTTACTGGGATTTGGCAAGCATGGCCGCGATTGGGGTCATGGTTACCTCCCTTGCTAACCTAAACTGAACTACATAGGGAGGGGGACTGCCACGAGCAACGTAAAAACCCCTCGACAGAAAGTAATTGCAAAGTTACGTGCAATTAACGAAGTAGGAAAAGATCTCTTGTAGAACAGAATCTGTTTTGAAAGTGTGTTTGAAACACTAGAAGAGAAAGATTTT
>NQII01010040.1:10353-41112 GCA_002778355.1 Clitarchus hookeri
ACCACTTACCTGCGAAGTATACTAGTCCTCTTATACCTAATCTGAGGTCAGTAGCAGTCAAGCAGTCCAGAAGTCAGCCAGCCCAGACGTCATGGACCTTGGATACGATGGTGACGAACCATTTTCTGAAGACTGCGAGGAAGATGAAGAAGTGTCCCTGTTGCCTGATCCTACTAGCACCGAGTCAGCACCATGTATAATGTTCAACCCCAGCACTTGCCACGACTGCGTCCATGAAGTCTTACATTTTGTGCAGTATGGTATTACTTTTAAAAATTAATGTGGTGATATTTACAGCTCGATATGCTTTGAAGTGTGTAGTGAAAATGCACTTTTACATCTACAGTGGAATTAATTTTTAAAATACGAAACCTCCAGGGTAGTATCCAGCCTCGTGTGCAAAGACAGTAATTGTGCTGTTCANTAAAAAACTGTTTTCGTGCTTGTGGATTCACGAAGGTGGAACTTTCATCAGCAGTTACTGAACAAGACTTAGATTTCCCTGTGAATTGGAATCGTCTTCCTCAAAATGAAGAAAATTCTACAACATTTGAAGATTTCGTCCATTTTGACGATGGCCTAGCGGTAGCGGGGATTCTAACTGATGACGAAATTTTGACTCCATCTCAGGACATTGATGGTGAAGGTGATGACAAAGATGATGTGTCGACAATTACACCTAAAGTGGCTTAACAATACATAAACAACGTGCGTCATTTCTTAGCGAAATGAGACGTTGGCGATGAAGTATTTTCTGCTTTGAACATGCTTGACAAAGCCATCGACAATACCCGTCTGCAAGGCTTGCACCAAAAGAAAATTACAGATTTTTTTTAACGTAAATTTATAATGTGTTTTTTATTGCTGTAATTATTGATTTATATATACACTACATATGTATACATATGTAGCCATGTGTTTAGCATTACATATTAATGCAAATTTGCATTATCTCGTTATTATATGTATTTTTTTCTTTTTTTGCTCCCGATTATTGGTAAACCCGCTAATTTGAATATCTCGATAATTCACATTTAACATTCAGTCCCTTGATAATACGAATTATCGGGATTATACTGTAGTTTGTTTTAATAATTTTGTGTGATGCAAATATATCGTTAAAAAAACTAATAGCGCTCTTCATTAAATTCGTGTTAAATAAAACAATACATTTTTTTCACATTGTCTTGTGTATAAAATAGAAAAGAAGGTGTTTAGCCTACCTTAGTAAGGAATGTCAGAGTAGTCCGGGCCTTTCTCTCCGCCGCTTCTCTGAGGAGTTGTTCGATCTCCTGCTGAACATGTAGCACTAAACCTTCCTTTTCCGGAACCTCTGTTTCGCTGCGTTCCATAACTTTGTCGCTTCTTCCTGGCAGAACTTCTTCGTCTTGTTGACGTGTCGTTTAACGTATGCATTGTAATAACTATGGTATAAACTCATTTTGAATGAGTGGCAGCGTTGACTGAGCCGGCGACTAACAAAACACTTACGGACGTAAATACAGCAGGTCGGGGCCTGTCCGCGCGCGCTGCCACTCGGCTAGTATGCTCTAAGGATTCCCAAAAATATATTTTGTATCGATATATCGTATCGTAACGTATCGCATGCCGAGTCGAGCGTTTGGCTGGCCGGTGGCGGCTTAACAATCCAGGTACTTCTGTGCTACTATATGGCATTCGCATAACCGCGATAATTATCATTGTGTATTAGGATTTAGCCGTATTTTAGTGGAGAAACATGTTTTAGTTAATTTAACCAACTTTTCTCGCAATTTTAGATTGTTCCTTGGGGGAAAAAAAAATTACGTGATATTTGCCGAGACCCCCCCTCTTCATCACGTGAGGTAGGGTGAGATTTAGTTCGACACCCTCCCCCCTCTAAACGCCTCACGTAATTTATGGATGACCCCTAATACTTCAGATCATGCCATAGCCCTCCTTCTACAAATGATAGCAAAATTTTAATTTAAAACTAACTCTCGAAATCGATTGTATACACTACTGAAGCAGAATGGTCTGTATTAGTAATTAGAAAGATAGAATGTATATGACAAGTAAATAAATTAAATTTATACATCAATTTAATTTATTTACTTGTTTCATACATTCTATCCATCTAATTATTTTGTACATTCAATATATTCATTTCTCAGTTGTTTGCAAATCATTGGATAGTAACCCTGAGCCTTTTGTTCATTGATGATTGAAGATATCACAACAATGCATGAAAGATCCCCGCATTTTTGTAGCTCAATCAAATATCTGAGTCTATCAACAAGTTCATTCGGGTCTTCGGGGAATATGTAACGAGCGTTCTTGACGTTTTCTGCCTTCTTCGCATCACTTGTCGAGGGAAACTCGTTGGTGAAATGTGTGGGAACGTCGAGGGAATCATCATCCTTGTCACCAGATACTTCATCAACACTGTGGCCATAGTTATTATCATCAATGCTGTTTTCATCGTCTTCACCTCCTGTTTCATCCTCAATATCAAGTTTACTTTGCTCTGTAGTAGTCACATGGCCATCATCAGTATTTAGAGCTGACAACCGTTTACTTTTAAGTTTGTCTACTTCAGGCGAATGCCTTGCAAATACTGACTACCAAACCTAGTAGGTCTCTCATTATGTCATTTTCATTTACTGTCCCATTGCAATCATCTGCGATAACAGTACAAATCAATGCAGCAGGAGGTATTGGCGTAATTACTTGGTGTCTCCCAGTAGACCACCCTTGCAGATTTTGATGTCTTCCTTCATTGTATCCCCTTGCATAAACTGGATGTGGTCATTGTCGTAATGCTTCATCATGCGAGTTCCCTCGTTGTCTGCGAACATTTTATGTAGTGTATGAGATTACGAAGTCGTCACATGCTATTTCTTAGTGGGCAAAAAAAAAAACACTACATTTATCAGCCTTGATGTGTTTATTTATGTTATCACTTCAAGTGAACTGTCTCGAACATTTATAGCACCTTAGAAAATCATGAGATGGGTTCTTCAAACAGTCGCTCTTCTCATGTCGCCGTGCCTTGTAACTTTTACTTAATGTCTTGGCACAATAACATTGTTTTCCATGTAATTTTTCAGCAGTGGGGGAATGGGAGAATGTACATCAATAGAGGTAAACTCCACAGAAGAATTTGTGCAATAATTTGCTTGCATTGTCTTCAAGCTAATGTCAATTCATACACTTGTACTACTGCACAGTGCTAACTCCATAGTCCTGACTCCTCAGATGTGAGCAGTTAGAAATGGGGTATTCAAACACAGCTTCGTGACAGGGACACAGGGACACCACCGAACCTTACCAAGTAAAACACAAAGTTTATGTGCTAGCATTCCACTGCAATGGCAGCCATATTGGCAGCAAGTGCAGAAAGCAGGCTTGATGTTTTGAAGATTTATAAAAAAATATTGGTTTAAAAAAGTTAGAACTAATATTTTGTTTTTGAAAAATTTGTTTACAAAATTTAATAAAAAATTTTTTTCCTATTTCAAACGTTTTTAATAATTCAAAAGGTTAAAAAAATATTTTTTAATATTTGAACAGTTATAAAAAGTTTTTAAACATTAAAAAAAATTTTGCTCGAACATTTTATTGCAGTAATTTTTAGTTTTACCACCAGTAAAAGATGTTTGAAAAATGATTCTTTAAAATAAGTGTCAGGTTTATATAATTAATTGTTATTAAAGACTTGTACAGCATCTCATGTTTATTTTAATAGTATTCATATGAATGCAAAAATTACTCTTTGCAGTATCAATAACATGTCAGATATATATATAATGTATATTGAAGCATGAACTCGACATTTGTTTCGTTCACAAGTCACTTTCATCACCATAAAATAATAATAAAATTGATCCTTTGAGTACAAAATAATTTCTCAGGTGTACGAAATAAAAAAAGTAAGTATTGTTATTCAGTTGAAGGTATTAAATAACTTTCTGCAATACAGGTAGTATATATTTCAACATCTTCCACAGCATAATTCTCAGGTATATATAATGATTATCAGTCATACAAATGTATTGAACACTTTGATTTAATACACATATAAGAGATGCTAGCATAAAAGGTTATTCAGTATGTGTTCGTGGGAAGAAGTAGCAATACTATTCGTGCAACGAGCACGTATAAATTTAGTAAACACTTTGATTTTAATACATACATTTGATTTTTATTAAATACATGTGATTGAATACATTTTATTGAACACAAACGCACTGCAGTAACATCCAAAATATTCGTCTAAGTGTTATATAATTATTGTTTATATGAATGTATGAAACACTTTGTCTATATATATGGAACAAACAAAATAATGTTATCCAAATTAATATATTATTAAACACTTACTACAATATCAGTAATTTAATACTTGCGCTTTTCAGTATTATTAAAATCCTTTTTTGCAATACAATCGTTATACATTCCATTATCTTCCACAGTAACAATATTTGCCTCATGTTTATTTAATAAGTACCATTAAAATGAATTTATTTTTAACACGTGTACAGTAGCAAATACGATGATTTTATACAAACCCACTTCAGTATATTCCACACTAAAATGTTCGCCTTAGGTTTACTTAATTATTATAAATTATACGAACGTAGGAGCAGCAGTAGTAGTAGCAGTAGAAGTATTAAACACTTGTACAGTATTAAATACTGTGATTGAATACATACATTAAACGAACGTCGTCGTGAATTTCATCTTGGAAACCTCGTGCAGGAGCCGGACTAGATGTTCATCTATTGCTGTCTTCGCATGCGTTGTATTTACCAAAACTTGTATCCCTTGATTCTGATGTTTCTACATCTCCTTGCTGGGTGTCGACAGTACTTTGTTGGTTGGAAACTACTTCAACTGTAACAGGGCTGGTTGAGTAACATCTGACGGGAAAGTGCACTTGTAGAGACGCCCCCCGCTTCTTAAAGAAATAAAAGATGAGAAATTGGTAATACTTCCAGTCGAGGTGCTCGCTTCGTCTATTAAGTTTGGGAAGGCATGTTTTAAATCATAAATGGTCGAGCAACTTACATCAATATCTGCGGCTGTTACGTGGACACTGGTAAATGTGTCCCCTTTCATAGCAGTGTTGATAGTAGACGCTCCATATATGCGATGTAGTAATTTCTTGTCTTTGATGCACGAGTAGAAGAATCCGTCTAGCCTCTCTATAGTTTATTTAAAGAATAATATTGCGGACGATTCTGTGTCCTTCAAGGAATTCAGCCAATCTCCCCATGTTATATCGTTCGATGAATTCATAACTGCTGCAGATCCTTGTAGAAGAGAAAGAATGATGCTGATGTCCATTCTCACTGCTATCGGTGCTTTGTGAATGTTTGCTGCCAGTAAGCCAAGATACTCCCAAGGATCGATACTGAAAACGATGCAGGTAGGAGCAATAATGTGAAAAAACGATAAAAGAATATCGGTCGATATATAAAATCCTACTTTCTTAGCATTGTTTACAGGTGAAGGAGAACGAGAACGTTTAAACGATGATGAGACCAAATCTGTATCAATAGTAAAGATTTCTTCGTTGTTAGACATGGTGCAAGCACATGAAATACCTGGTATCAAATAGACAAATACAGTTAGGTTTAAAACTAAAAATAGATTTATAATGTAAATCGTCTAGAAGAACCAAATCTTCCGTCACCATGTTCAGAAGACCCAAAATCGATTGAAGGAACTAGAGTAGGAATCGTCCTCATGAAAGGAATAATTAGTAATTGTGCAATGCACTCTCCACAAATAATAGGAACAGCAGTCGAAGTAGGATTAAAAGCACCAACATATAATTATCTTGTATAATCAGGATCACAAATACCAGCGTATAATAAAATACCTCTTCGACCTGATGAAATTCTTGTACAAACAAATCCAAAATGTGAATGTGGATATTTCACTTTTATCCTTGTACGAAATTGATAAAATTCACCTGGTTGTAACAAGCGATCTTCGACAATNAATGTGGATATTTCACTTTTATCCTTGTACGAAATTGATAAAATTCACCTGGTTGTAACAAGCGATCTTCGACAATGTGTAGATCAAGTCCTGCCGATCCGTCTGTAGCAAACCTAGGTACGTTAGCCTTAGGATGTACTCGTTGAACGAATAGTATTGGCGATTCTTCTTCCCACGAACACATACCGAATAACTGCCGATGGTAGCAACTCTTATATATACCTGCAACCTGTAAAAATACACTAATGGCTGCGCCCTCGAGAACAAACAAAATAACCATTGTAGTCTGGAATTTATGGTGTGTGTTTAAAAAAACGTCATCTACTAATAACCTGTGGCCTCAGCCAGCACATAACCGAGAATGTCTCAAAGCCAACAGATAGTGAAGTTATCGATGTGTCTCCATATCAACAGTCATTCAAGTAAATGGGATTTATTTATCCCCAGACACGGCAGACATTAAGTTATCGGGACACCATGAAAAGTAATTACGATCTGACACAACAACACGAGCGCCCACTACCAAAGAGGCAGGTAGTATCCCAGTCTCTCTGTCCTTTAAAACAATTTTTTAAACTAAGGGTTTGAGAATTTCACATAAAAGAGCTCAAAAAAATTACATAAATAATGCTGATGAACTGATTTGCATATCAGTACAATGGAGATTGTGCCAAAAACGAATCCCATGCTTCCTGTCCGGATCAGTGGCGTTGACCAAAATGAAACAAAGGCTTCAAATCACGGAATGGAAATTTACTACCGCGGACTGTACGACGTATAATAGTAGGGCTAAACGATTGCAGTAAGACATGTGAGCTTGTAAGTCTTCTGGAGGAACCCAAAAGTCTTAGATCCGAAAATATTTACCTATACTCAAAATCACTACACCACCCAAAGTACTTGCGACTATCACAAATACTACAAGCTGTTTCCGGACTTCGTTATTTTCCATTTAGCGACAATGAAGCGGTCGTACAGCTAAGCAAAGCCTTACCGAATTCTGTGTTTTTTTTCGACGACGATGCATGTGAGAAACAGACGACAATGCAGAAATATTTTCGCATGGGACACCATATAGCAGTCGATTCTATTTACCTACGTCAAACATATTCATGAATGCCTAAACAGCTTCTATGTGGCAACGCCAATTTCCTAGTTCTATTTCGTATTGACTACCTGAATTTACTCCATGTTTACTCTGACAATGTGAATACAGATATGAAATTTGACAGATTTAAAGAAATATGTTCGCGTTGCTGGATCGAACCTCCAGTTTCCTAGTGATAGCATANATAAAAGAGCTCAAAAAAATTACATAAATAATGCTGATGAACTGATTTGCATATCAGTACAATGGAGATTGTGCCAAAAACGAATCCCATGCTTCCTGTCCGGATCAGTGGCGTTGACCAAAATGAAACAAAGGCTTCAAATCACGGAATGGAAATTTACTACCGCGGACTGTACGACGTATAATAGTAGGGCTAAACGATTGCAGTAAGACATGTGAGCTTGTAAGTCTTCTGGAGGAACCCAAAAGTCTTAGATCCGAAAATATTTACCTATACTCAAAATCACTACACCACCCAAAGTACTTGCGACTATCACAAATACTACAAGCTGTTTCCGGACTTCGTTATTTTCCATTTAGCGACAATGAAGCGGTCGTACAGCTAAGCAAAGCCTTACCGAATTCTGTGTTTTTTTTCGACGACGATGCATGTGAGAAACAGACGACAATGCAGAAATATTTTCGCATGGGACACCATATAGCAGTCGATTCTATTTACCTACGTCAAACATATTCATGAATGCCTAAACAGCTTCTATGTGGCAACGCCAATTTCCTAGTTCTATTTCGTATTGACTACCTGAATTTACTCCATGTTTACTCTGACAATGTGAATACAGATATGAAATTTGACAGATTTAAAGAAATATGTTCGCGTTGCTGGATCGAACCTCCAGTTTCCTAGTGATAGCATAAGATTTTCCACTTGATAAGGGGCAGTACCGTAGAGGTTTTGNGGTACCGTAGAGGTTTTGATCAGTTCATCATCGACCATCAGTGAAGTATGAGTTACTCTGTATCCAATTTCGGCCATAGCGGTCTGAAGTGGGCGCCGGAAAGCTGTATCATATCTATCAACGACGAAAATTGCAGTTTCGGAGGAAAACAAGCAAAGACTTTAGGCAATACTAAATATGACAGTGATGCTGCAAATGTATCCTTTGTACGAAGCGTTACGTCGGAAGTGTTGCATCCAGTGACGACACTTCAAACTAGTATCGAGAGGCATCTGCACACATTATTGGCATGACACGAATCACAGCTTCATAGACTGCGCCGTGTAGTATGGGCGAGTGTTTAGCCAGCAGAGTTCAGACGACCATTACAAGTGAATTGCATACATTTTCCAAATTCATTAAGAAACTATCTACATTGGGTGGGAAACTTGCTAATGTAGAAGGCCACCTATTTAATACTAATACACTTACCACAAACATGGATTTGCGACTTGGCGCATTAATAGAAAATGTATCTCAACTGACAGCCTTTACTGGCAGGGACACACTAGAAGCAGTGGAAGGACGTATTACAAAAACTTATTGTCAAAGAAGTGTCTATATCATACTCAGACGATGATAAGTCTACAAAACTGGACTAATCTATCACCAGAATTACAAAGGTTGTACCACTTACAGACATATGAAGTACACGAAATTAAATGGCATTCTAGCAACGTACCTGATGAAGACAGCTACCAATATGTAAACAAAGCACTTTTTCCAGAATACCCACTATATATGTTAGGTAAACCACAAAAGAAAATTGCAAAATCTGTATGTAACAGAGATACTCAAATAACTAATATCAGAAAATACTATGCATGTAGTTATCTTAATGCATTAGTAAAACAGTATTCTTGTTAAATACATACGTGTTCAAAACCAATGTTTTATTCTCAATGCAAAAGCGAAGCTTTGCGTGAATTCATGTACGATAACCCTTCATATGTGTAAAGCAATCTAAATAAAATAATGTGTGTTCAATACATTTATCCATTATATTTTGTATTCATAACTATGTCTGAGGTAACCGTGGTGTAGATATTTGGAAAATATATATATCGGTTAAATTATGTTGTTGTAATAAAAGTCTTAGGTAAATTCCTGTTCGTAGAATATAACTTATATGCATTAAGGATGCAACCGAAGGATACTGTACATCACAAATATACTTAAGTAAGAAAAAAAGTGTATGTCAAACACCATAATGCCGTGTGCATGTCGTTACGAACAAAGGTATGTATAAAAATGTTATAACGTATACATAATATAGCACCTTATTTAGAAAAAATACAGTACACAAATAATGATGGTATTATTAAATAAAAACTCACCCATCATGTTTCCTCGACTTACATTTAATAATTACTAGAAAATATACACAACCACAAAGAACCTCTAACACAAAAAGAAACCTCGCTAGTATAAACATTATTCAAAGCTCTCTTACATATGACAACACCAAACTTTACACTTGAAACAAATAAACACGAAGCACCATCGTGTATCCTCACAAAGTAATGTTTTGTATCAATTGATTCATATGAGATAATCCTGCGGTAGTATAATGAAATGATTATGGAAAAAACATAATGTGTAATTATGTTTACATTTAGTGTTTTAAATAACTCTTAAAAAATGTTATAATAAATTTGGAATAACCAAAAAAAACAGTTTACATTAAAAAAAGCTTTAAAAATGAAAAACAAATTCTGAAGTGCTTCTACCACATCTAAAAACCACTGCCCCTAGCTATTGTGCGAATAAACTCACACATTATCACACTGTCGGCATCGCAAAGTGAAACAAACCCACCGTTTGCTGCCCAGAGGTGGGGTGGGTGGTAGGAATAATGCTGGAGATATACGGCTATAGACATAAGACAATGTTAATGAAATGGTCGAAGGGGCGGGTGAACACACAAGCGGGACCCTATGAAATCCGGGCTAACAGCCCTATCTTCAGGCGGACTCCACTTCCCTTAAAAGGTGAGGAGTTTCGCCTGTTCCCTTTACCATGGGGAGGGAATGACGACGATGTCGACTCGTCGTCATACGACATATCCACACGTTCATATCTCGGTAATGATGATGACGAAGTTCATGTGCGTTGGCCAACACCGTTGAAACACAATAAGGTACCCAATTCCCTCAACAAGGTCGGGGGAGGGGGTGGGGTGAAAGGTTCCACACTGTTTCCATCTGGCTGAGAGTTGACATCGGTATCTTCCGAGACGGGAGCCCGCGCAGTTTTACCGGAGACGGAAACCTGGTGATAAGCAACCCGGAGATGGGACAGCTTGATAGCGAACCAATGACTTGACAACCGTTCAACTTGGGACGGGAGCCTGCGCTAAAGAGTCTATAGGTCGCTCCGATATAAACAAACAAACATGACTACACGACTCCACATCCCGCTCTCGACTCAGATCCAGTGGTTCAATCTCCGTCAACGTCGATGCCACACCATTAAACTCACCAAAATCCGAATCGTCCCACTCAATGTTCAAACTGAGAAGTGGTAAACACTCAATGCCTCTATCAACTAACTTGTAGACATTGACAAAATTTGAACAATCACCACAGACGAATATAAAATATAGTGGTGGGAACAGTGGCGTATCCCTTATATAACTTTTGATTTTTTACCTGTGTTGAAAGGCGGCCTTGTTTCAGCCGGTGTGGCAACGCATTTCCCCCCCTCGAATTACTATAATTAAAACAGCATCGCAAAAAATCCGAGGTGATCCCAGCACAACACTTAGGTTTTACAACCCGAATACACTTTCTCAGAAAGTAGGTCAGCCTGAGCAGGGAGACACTAGGAGCTCTATGTCACAGATTTCAAATGCGTAATACTTCGGTTACTTACCAATGAATTATGAGATTTTGTGAACCCTTTCAATCTAACAAATTATCTATTTTTCACACATTTATTAATTTTCAATTTAATACTCATATGGCGAACTAAATTTCTACAATTCATAAGCATAAAAACCGCCTCTGACCGGTTCACCAAAGAACGATTTGATGTAATATACTCGAGGAAACGAGTTTTTCACAGAAATAAACTTAAATATTTCATACGACCAATTAGCCTCATACTTTTTCTCATATACACCTTTTAGTTCCAACGCACGAACTTAATCGCCAACATTTCAATTCTGTTTCTGCTCATCATCACCCTTGAGATTTTTATTTGCAGATTTTAACAAACTGTTGTCTTTCACGTTAATAGGTGCTGTTATTATCGTTCTGTGAATACTTGAATTATAGAGTGTCATTATTTAAGGCAGAATATTTATCCAAGTGTGAGTTCCATTCGACGTGAAATATTTATATAGTATCTGCTTTAAAGTTTTGTTAGAATGGTCCACTACCACAACCTTCTTTTTATAATACGTCACGTAATTATTAATTCCATACCGCAACATTAAATTCTTGAAATGAACATTAAATAATTTCTTTACTTTATCGGTATACAAATTATTTGCAACTCTCTCCTCTAAGACCGACTCCATCGTGATCCTAACTTGTAGTCCAGTTTTATTCTTTACTAGTATTGCCCAAGCGAATTTTGAACACATGTCTATTACAGTCAAAATATACTTAAAGCTACTATTATGTTTCGAGAGTAATGACATTTCACACAAATCAGCTTGAAAAGATAGTTCATTTCCAATGTAATAACCCTTCTTCTGGGAAAATTAACTCTAGCCGGCCCATGCAACTCCGTGGCAAGTTTACTAAATGTAATATTTATTTTAATAAATATATCTGCCCTTTGGTAATTCTTCAATAATCTGAACTATTTCGTTTGTGTGTGAATTATAACAAAAATGTTTGGAAGCAAAAAGTAATCTCGTTATATCCACTAATTAGTTACGATTGTCCCAGTACACATGTGAAGGTATCGCCTATTTCTTCTTTATATAAATCACTTTAAGCGGTTTCCCTTAATAATATAAATTTTGAGTGATCAACGTCATTAATACTCCCTAAAGATGAATTGGTATTGCGAAAATGAGCGTTTGTGAGTATAACAAGTGTTTGATTATTTTCCAAATGAGCATATGAATACCCATTCGTTATCTTTTTGAATAATAATGAAAACAGACCTCGGTTCGAGTCCGTCACATAATCACCTATTTTTTATCTCCTGGTAAAAAGTTAATTACCGAATCTCCCATGAACCAAACATTTCCGTGCCGATATACACCATATGTCATATTGCGAGTAGATGAAGTACTGTTTAACGCTGGATAGTTACGAGTTTATTTAGAATGTTTACAAGTTAGTTGTTTCTTCTTCCCAGGATTCTCCACCTTATTTTTCTTGGAATTTGACTCGGATTACTAATCACTGCAAGGATTGTATCAAGCCTGTATATAAATGGTTTTAATATGTCTTCATTTAAAACACCCCATTACATACGACCGTGTTTTTATAGCAAATACTTCCCTTTCACCGACGTTATAACATTGTGTAATTCCGCAGTAGACTCAGACATCGTGTATTAATTCTTTTTGTACATATAACGTATTTATAGTCAACATAACCGTAATAATTGCATTGGTTTTATAACTGGAACATACCATAGACTACTCTGTGTATTTTCAAATATATCAACTTTATATAAGACACCATCTATTTTACTTGCAATTAGTGTTTTCAGGTCATTAATAGCAACGATTAATCGAGTTCTCGCATCCTCACATTGCGTTTGTAACTGTGTTATAGTAACTAAAGACGTCTTTTTGCTACTAATTTCACCACTTATAAAATGTATTAAGTCATCCAATGTCTCTGTAAGTTGTGATTTTATAATCGTGTTAACCATTACGTTAAAGCCACCCATTAATCGATCTAAATGTATGTGTATTCTTGTCTCAATATTTTGCAGAGCATGTAACATAATCACAATAATCTTCGAAATAAAAGTTGTATTCCCATAACCATGATCAATCACTTCAGATAACATTGCTATTTTGTTTTATATACCCGCCATTTGTGTTTTCAATACATCTAACGTCATAATTTTAAAATTTTCAACAAATCGTTTATTTACCGCATCACTATCTTTCATCAGGTGGTTGACATTATGGAATATATGACCATTCAAATCACAATTTCCATCACGTCTTCTGTTCAAAAACAAGCATTGTAAAAGGACCATCTTATACCACTAAAAAAACTACATAACAAAGAAAACCCATAGATATTACTGTGTCATCATAATACAGCCTAATGAAATGTGGTAGTAACCAACAAAATACAACAGAAACCAATGGAAACCACTTGAAAAACAACAGAAAGCCACAAAACTCAACAGAAACCAATATAAATGACTGAGTCTACATCAGAATACAATGGATTAAAATGTGCCAGAAACCAACCAAATACAACAGAAACACAACAAGAAACCACAAATCACAACAGAAACCAATTAAAATTACTGGGACTCGATGAGGTTAAGGAAGAACGAAATGCAACAGAAATCAACCAAATACAACAGAAACCGATGGAAACCACTACAAATACAACAGAAAACTACAAGACACGACAGAAATGAAAGTGGGACTAGGGGATTTCAGTAGAAACCAACAGGGCGAAACACAATAAAAACCAACAGAAGCCACAGAAACCAATGGAAAACTGTGGGACATCAGATTACAACACAATCAAATAAAACCAACAATATACAACATAAATCAATGATGCAACCAGTTCTAAAACTTTCTACTAGAGTTCACTCTAAAAATGTTGTTTTAATGTGATATTAAAATGTATAATTTTTGTTCAGATACATAAAAATCATCAACGATTTATTTTTTATTTTAGTCTTTAATAAAATTCAATACCATGATTTGATAATTTAATATTCTTACATATATTATTTTCTGCACACAATTGGGAATGAAAATGCCACTACTTAATTTTCAAAGTTATAACTGATTCGTAAGACACAATGCAACAGAAACCAACATAAATAATCAGAAACCAATGATAACCTGAAAACCACTGCTGATATAAGTACACCGAGAGGTTGTTATACTACGAACATAAACCAACAAAGCACAACACAAACCAATGTAAAACACTAGAATACAAAATAAACATACAAGACACAACAGAAACCAATTGTCTACAGCACGATAGAAATCGACAAAACTCAACACCAATCGATGTACAACACTGGCATACAATAGAAGCCAATAGACTACAGCACAAAAGAAACTAACAAAACACAACAGAAACCAATGTAGAACACTATAATAAAACATAATCAAATTGACTGTAACTCAATAGAAACAAACAAAACACAACAGAAACCAATGTAACACACAAGCATAAAGCAGAAACCAATTGGTTACAACACAATATAAACCAACAAAACCAATGTAAAACACTAAAATACAACACAAGCCAACTGGCTATAACACAACACAAACCAATATTAAACACTATAATACAGCAGAAACCAACTGGATACAGCACAATACAAACAATATGCCACAGAGACCAATGGTAACCACAAAAACACAACAGAAACCAACTGTGTTTATCACAATAGAAACAAACAAAACACAACATAAACCATTGGAAACCTCTTGAATACAACATAAACCAACTGGTCATGGCAAAATAGAAATCAACAAAACACAACAAAAATCAGTGGAAACCATTACGTCACAATAAAAAACAACAGACAGCTACCCAATAGAACCAAAAGGAAAGAGGCAAAAGCCCATACTAAATACAACATAAGTTACAACAGAAGCCAAAAGCTTATACATAAAAAGAATCCAATAATTTCAGTGGTGTTTTCTATTTGTTTTATTGTAAATTTTTAGTAGGGAAGCACGCTTGTATTCACAGAAGCCGTTAGAGAAGTATACAATTATTACAGAATTTTACATTTATTGTTTGACAAAACAGAAAGAATTAAAATATTATATGTTCACACACTCTCAATTTGACATGCTTCAAAAATAGCGAATTGAACTGTATTTATGNTTGCTACTAATTTCACCACTTATAAATGTATTAAGTCATCCAATGTCTCTGTAAGTTGTGATTTTATAATCGTGTGAACCATTACGTTAAAGCCACCCATTAATCGATCTAAATGTATGTGTATTCTTGTCTCAATATTTTGCAGAGCATCTAACATAATCAAAATAATCTTCGAAATTAAACTCGTATTCCCATAACCATGATCAATCACTTCAGATAACATTGCTATTTGGTTTTATATATCCGCCATTTGTGTTTTCAATACGTCTAATGTCATGATTTTAAAACTTTCAACAAATCGTTTATTTACAGCATCACTATCTTTCATCAGGTGGTTGACATTATGTAATATATGACCATTCAAATCGCAATTTCCATCGCGTCTTCTGTTCAAAAACACGCATTGTAAAAGGAGCATCTTATACCACTAAAAAAACCACATAACAAAGGAAACCCATAGATATTACTGTGTCATCAGAATACAACCTAATGAAATGTGGTAGTAACCAACAAAATACAATAGAAACCAATGGAAACCACTTGAAAAAGAACAGAAAGCCACAAAACACAACAGAAACCAATATAAATAACTGAGACTACATCAGAATACAATGGAATAAAATGTGCCAGAAACCAACCAAATACAACAGAAACACAACATGAAACCACAAATCACAACAGAAACGAATAAAAATTACTGGGACTCGATGAGGTTAAGGGAGAATGAAATGCAACAGAAATCAACAAAATACAACAGAAACCCATGGAAACCACTACAAATACAACAGGAAACTACAAGACACGACAGAAATGAAAGTGGGACAATAGGATTTCAGTAGAAACCAACAGGGCGACACACAATAAAAACCAACAGAATGCCACAGAAACCAATGTAAAACTGTGGGACATCAAATTACAACACAATAAAATAAAACCAACAATATACAACATAAATCAATGATGCAACCAGTTCTAAAACTCTCCACAAGAGTTCACTCTATAAATGTTATTTTAATGTGATGTTAAAATGTATAATTATTGTTATATACATAAAAATTACCAACGATTTATTTTTTATTTTAGTCTTTAATAAAATTCAATAACATGATTTGATAATTTAATATTCTAACATATATTATTTTCTGCACACAATTGGGAATGAAAATGCCACTACTTAATTTTCTAAGTTATAACTGATTCGTAAGTCACAACACAACAGAAACCAACATAAATAATCAGAAACCAATGATAACCTGAAAACCACTGATGATATAAGGACACCGAGAGGTTGTTATACTACGAACATAAACCAACAAAGCACAACACAAACCAATGTAAAACACTAGAATACAAAAGAAACAAACAAGACACAACGTAAACCAATTGTCTACAGCACGATAGAAATCAACAAAACACAACACCAATCGATGTACAACACTGGCATACAATAGAAGCCAAAAGACTACAGTACAAAAGGAACTAACAAAACACAACAGAAACCAATGTAGAACACTATAATAAAACAGAATCAAATAGACTGTAACTCAATAGAAACCAACAAAACACAACATAAACCAATGTAACACACAAGCATAAAGCAGAAACCAATTGGTTACAACACAATATAAACCAACAAAACCAATTTAAAACACTAAAATACAACACAAGCCAACTGGCTACAACACAACACAAACCAATGTAAAACACTAGAATACAAAAGAAACAAACAAGACACAACGTAAACCAATTGTCTACAGCACGATAGAAATCAACAAAACACAACACCAATCGATGTACAACACTGGCATACAATAGAAGCCAAAAGACTACAGTACAAAAGGAACTAACAAAACACAACAGAAACCAATGTAGAACACTATAATAAAACAGAATCAAATAGACTGTAACTCAATAGAAACCAACAAAACACAACATAAACCAATGTAACACACAAGCATAAAGCAGAAACAAATTGGTTACAACACAATATAAACCAACAAAACCAATTTAAAACACTAAAATACAACACAAACCAACTGGCTACAACACAACACAAACCAATGTTAAACACTATAATACAGCAGAAACCAACTGGATACAGCACAATACAAACAAAATGCCACAGAGACCAATGGTAACCGCAACAACACAACAGAAACCAACTGTGTTTATCACAATAGAAACAAACAAAACACAGCATAAACCATTGGAAACCTCTTGAATACAACATAAACCAACTGGTCATGGCAAAATAGAAATCAACAAAACACAACAAAAATCAGTGGAAACCATTACGTCACAATAAAAAACGACAGAGAGCTACCCAATACAACCAAAAGGAAAGAGGCAAAAGCCCATACTAAATACAACATAAGTTACAACAGAAGCCAAAGGCTTATACATGAAAATAATCCATTAATTTCAGTGGTGTTTTCTATTTGTTTTATTGTAAATTTTTAGCAGGGAAGCACTCTTGTATTCACAGAAGCCGTTAGAGAAGTATACAATTATTACAGAATTTCACATTTATTGTTTGACAAAACAGAAAGAATTAAAATATTACATGTTCACACACTCTCAATTTTACATGCTTCAAAAATAGCTAATTGAACTGTATTTATGTTTACATGTACGTTTATGCACGAAAAAAAAAAGATGACTGTGCCATCGGTTTACATGTGACTTCGAACTGCATGCGTATAGAATCGGTTTTCAATTCATGTCTTCTAAACTCTTCATTCTTTCGGCCTCCACATTACNACATGTGACTTCGAACTGCATGCGTATAGAATCGGTTTTCAATTCATGTCTTCTAAACTCTTCATTCTTTCGGCCTGCACATTACATGGCCGTGACGACATAGCAATCACAACCACTGAAAATTTTTTAANAAATCTTTAAAATATATTGCATTCTGGTAAGTTGTTCCACATTGATGTATGTATTTTATAGTGAATCCTGGTGATTTAATTCTACGAAATTCTATCGTTCTTTATTTTACAACAAATGTAGAATACAGTGTCACAGTAGCTTCACCAGTTACTTTGCATATTTATTATTTTACAGTTTGTGTAACACCAATTTTGTTATCATAATTTTAAAACTGCATTAAAAAATTTTAACACTTTATATGTTTATAGAAAATTCGCTATTTGGTTAACATAAACATGTGAATGTGAATAATAAATATGTCTTTTGAAACAAAACAAAAATTAATTACGAATTTCAACAGTTAAAAGCTATCATGATATCCACATGCAACAAATCCCAATGAGTTGTAACTTTAATATGAACCACGAAAAAATAATTAATTTTTGTATGACTGGGATATGGAAGAGAGAGTAATGTTTTTTATGAAGCAGTTCCCAGATGTGTTCTTAGTAAGAGCTGCCACTTATGTGCGATTAACAGGAGAGTAGTGGGTATTTTCCACACTCGAACTGTAGGCGTATATTGAAAAGCCTCTTTGGCCAAACGCCCGTTCGGCCAAATGACTGCTCCACCAAATTAATGTTCTGCCAAATGACTGTCCTGCCAAATGACTGTCCTGCCAACTGCCTGTTCGGATAAACACTTGTTCTATCGAACGCCCGGTCGGCAAAATGCCTGTTCTGCCAACTGCCTGTTCGGATAAACACTTGTTCTATCGAACGCCCGGTCGGCAAAATGCCTGTTCTGCCAAATGACTGCTAGGCTAAATGCCAGATAGTCGGGTTAAGAGTGTAACAGAAAGACGAAGGTAATTTATGTCAAATGCCTGATCGGCCAAATGACTGTTCTGTCAAATGCATGTTCTGCCAAACCCCTGTTCTGCTAAATGCATGTTCGGCCAAACACCTTTTCAGCCAAACGCCCGTTCTGCCAAATGCCAGTTCTCCCAAACACCTGTTCTGCCAAACACCTGTTCAGCCAAACGACTGTTCTGCCTGTATATTTTTTAAGATGGAAATTTTCTGCCCAGTGCCTGCTAGGCCAAAATACTTTTCCACTAAATACCTCTTCCTCTTTCAAACATAACCTATTAATATGTCATTCCATATAGATGCACACAATATTTTAATTAACAATCATAATAAAATATTTTTCCAAAAATTTTACTTGTTGCTAGATTTTGCAAGCTACATGTTTGTAAGCAAAAATTAATTTTAAGAAATCACTTTGTTTATAAAAAATGTTTTTAAATGAGACTAAATGCGTATGTTATGAATAGGTTGGTCTGTTTACTAGTAACACATTTGGTTACGGTTTCAAATTTGTGCCTTTCAGACAGTCCACTTGATGTTGCAGTTGTAGTGGTTGCAGACAGCGAGAGTGCGAGTGTTTGTTTCTTAAGGAAGAAGGACATGTCTGCAGCTATTAATATTTTAACTTTTAGGTGGAGATGTGAATGGTTCCAGTATTACACTAAGGGAATTCAAAAATAGGGAAAAAAAATATTTAAAAAATCCCAAAAGCAGGTTATAAATTAACGAATACATAGACAATGCAGTATAATTTGAACATCCTAAACGTTTAAACCTAGAAACCTTGAACCCTACATATGGTGGGCTGGATGTTGTTGAGAAAGGTAGTAATTTACCTATCCTCACTGACACTGATTTTGATGTGAAAACGTTGATTAATCCCTAATAATGTGTGAAAAATAATGTAAATCCTATTAACAGCGAAATTAAAACTGCGGGGGACAAAGTTGTCAATGCCAACAGCTTTAATATGATTGTACACTAAACAATGATGATGTGTTATCGTTTGCGTACAGTTCTGAAACCGATACTGGTTCTTTTAAAGTAATTGAAGGAGACGAATCTATAAATTTTGCTGTAATAGATCAGTGAGAAATATAATTTGTAAAAACAATATCTGTCAGCTCACAGTCATTGAAGATGTTAGTACAGTTCCAGAAAGAGCCGGGCTTGGCAGAGGAAAAAAAAACATGCTATAAATAGCGAAAAAAGGAAAGTAAGAAGTGATAGCAAAATTGGTAGGAATAAAGGCGAAGAGTACATAACTAAACCTGGTAAAACGGTATCAAGGCGAACGTCAACACCTCTAGGCTTGTGAAGAATGNTGGCTTATGAAGAATGAAATGCCATGAACGTTTGAAAAACATCGGGAACAACTCTTTCCATAATAATGGTCAAATGATGATGGTAATAGAAGTTAAATATACCTTAAGACATAGGCCAATAACAAGTGATCCTAGCAATACGCGCTATCGTCAGGTGACCACAGTATACAGTGGTTATGAAAATGGACATACCATTAAAATGCGCAAAAAGGGTTTTTTCTGCAGATTTGTAATTAGAGTATAAATATATAGAGACTTTCATAACAAAAAAACGAGCGTCTGTATCAGGAATTATTCAGAATGACATGCGAGGAACTAATTCTACAGTGATACTAAATCTCAGAAAATCGCTTGAGATGTGCTCTTATTCATATACTGTCATTGCCATTATTCGAAAGTCACTATATGTATACTGCCGGATTCTCAAAAAAAAAAAATGCCCGCACATTACACAATTTCACTTTGATGTGAAGAATAGAAGAAGACATTTTCCCATACACAACCAGTTATTGTGAACATCTGCAGACAGCTTTTTAATAAAATGAATCTACTACTCTACATGTGTCGGTACTGGTGCAGGCATTTGGCATCCGGATCCGAATTCGTCCATCACCTTGGTTGAAGTCAGCGCCAGGGCGGCCATGTTGGTCGGTGACAACAGCCATATTGGCAGGCGTCACAGCCAGGTCTCGATGTCATGTTGGATATTATACCTCCCCCCNAAAACGAATTATTTAAATAAACAAATTGTAAAAATTTAATAATTCTGCCTACCACTTTGGTACCCAGTGCATCGGCTGATGTGTTGATACTCCCCTCCTTTCGCAAAATCTTTCCGATCACAGCACTCCTAGACTTTTGTCGCCCACACCCTCCCGCCTCCTAACATACACCCCCCATGCATTCTATCCCCCAACTCCCATCCATCCAAACCCCTTTTCATACCAACTGCAAAACCAATTTTCCCATTGGCTAATTTGTCGGAGCCAATCAGTTGCCTTCGCCTATTGCCTCCATTGCACTCATATACCAGCATATAAAGACATCTAGCTCTCTTTCCTTTAAATTATGCAGTTTATTTTTCATCCTGGGTTTATCACAAAGCAGCAGATGTTTGTGTGCTGTCCCATTGGGCAGAAAATTATTTCAGCCGTCGTCGTGTACGGGAGGCTGCGCTCGCTCGCGGTCCTTGAAATGGAAAAAGAACTTGCCTTTCGACCGAAAGAGTTACTGCTGATATACGCACACCACGAAGTTCGATACATGTAAAACATAATTGTAGCCTACCTGCAGCAGGACGAAGATATTCGTGACTGCCTGCTGTGCAGGGAGTTTTCGAGGGCTACACCATGTATGTTCTGAGTACTCCATATTCCTGCACCAGGAGCAAAGTGCGATCTCGCACAGCAGCAGCCACCATCAAAACCACCTCCTCCAACGTAGAAGAGTCCAGAGAGCGTAAAAACATGAACAACTTTGTAGACCAGGTGACTGCCGACCTCATACAGCTGATCACATCATGTCACCGACACAGCACCAGCTTCACCTTCACCTCAACGACATGCGACGAATGGCTTCCAGCATGTGAGTGATACATGCAGACAACTATTGGCACCAGCAGCAGTTGGTTGATGACTGCCGGAGCTACACTTATCGCGCCACCTCTACGATATTCGATGTACGAGGTGATGTACACCAACTCCTTCGAGTCAGGTATGGTGACATTTTATCCTAATGCATTCTTCGGGTTCCGGCATGTAAAGTATTGGCTGGGAGACCCATGGTACAAGGATGCTGTAAAAAAACATAGAAGCCTGCGACAGTGTGAATCATGCCTGCTTCAACTTTGGGGGTGTCCACGTTAGGCGGACCATGCTGTATATTGCGCATGGCTCTATACTACTAATGTTTGATTTACCGATGCAAATGCAAACAATGCGCCGAAAATATATTTGATACATTTCAGTATTTAATAAATATAATTTTTTTTTGCATTATTTAATTAACCCAGTGTAATATTTTACTGGGTAAAAAAAAACACAAAAACCCCATAATCGTCCTCAGTTAACAAAATATTTGTGGAAATTTTGATTGGCGTGGAGGAGCGGTGGTGCATGAATAAACAAGTGGTTCATAAGAAAATGGAATATGTCTTGGAGAGGGGGGCTAATAATTCTACTGCCCAGGGGCCCATATATTCTCTCGGTGGCCCAGGATGCAGAAGTTGTCACAGGTGTGCGAAGTTCTTCACAACAACCTGCGTTTTCTGTTTATTTATACCCTGCTGACCAACATAAATTAAATACAGATTAAGATGAGATATCTTATAAGGGAATTGGATCTTTCACAATGTAAAGCATCAGTTTTGGCGTAAATATTGCAGCAGTGGAATATTCTGGAAAGCGACAGAACAAAGTTTGTTTGGCCCAACACATCTAAGTGTTTGTATAGGAGCAATGTTGTTAATATTTGCTTGTCCCAAACTGTAAGATTTAGTGAAACAACATAATATTCGCAAGGCTCTACGAACATGAACAGTTTAAATTTTTTAATATAAAAATTGGAAGCCCGACCGAGAATTGAACCCATATCGATTGCACTCCCTTTCCTCCACTATACTCTAAGCAACATCATCTAAACTTACATCCGGAGAAATCAGATAGTTATAATACATAATCCTTATAGAGGCTGACTATAAAAGAATACCTCAACTTCGAATGTCTATAATATCAAAATCAAACAACCTTCAACCTTGATTGACGAATAAAATAAACAAGGGATCCGTGAATTTTTTTTTTTTACAATACATTCATTAATGTTTAATGTGACTACCATGAACGGCCCAAACGACAAGCATGTATTTTGTTAGATGAACAAAATCAGTTGTGTTTCTTTTAAAGCTTTGTTTTTATTTAACAAAATACTTGGTAGGGGGGTAATAAATATATTTTTTGGCCCTAACAAAACTATTATATCGTAAGCGGGAACAAACCTTTCTCTCGGAGTGCACGATTGTACGTATAAGTATAGATAAGTGAGATGTTTGTAATAAAGTATGTGTTTATTTATTCGAAGTAGTTTATCTTGTTAGTCATGTCAGACTACTGGAATCTTAAGCCTTTATGACACGATAAAGTTTGCCGTACAAGCTTGGAGGGAAGCTTCCACGAAACCTGCTACCTGAGCCTGTTTGAAAGCAGTTATGGAGGGTCGTTTGGAATAACCTATCCAACGATACTTGTAGCCGCACAAGTATAAAGGAGTGGAATTTTATCATTTTACTTCTACAAGTATGGTTCTGGAAAAATCTTTACATGCGATTTCAGCATAATGCTTTTATGGACAGAGCCTAATGGTTTTGTTGTTATAACTGGAGATTTGTGTCAAATAAACACGAATGTTTATCATAATTGTCACACAATGCTATTTTAAATTCAGTAAGCAGTTTCATGGATTTTTTTTACACAACTTTCCGAAGGAAAGAAAGGCTTATGAGATCACTTTCCTGTCTGTGTCTATGTGTGTCTTTGTTTGTGTCTGTTCATGTGTGTGTTTCCCTTCTCCACCCTTTCAATTTTTGAACCCGTGAACCGAATTTCACCAAACTCGGTACACATGTAGTGCTAAGTAAGTACACCTGACTTTCAAAGTTTTTAACAAAGCCGGGCAATTACTTTCGAAATGGGGGCATTTAAAATATAGGGTGATATGTTATATCACGGATACCATTCAACCTATTTAAACCAAAGAGCAAGTTGTAAGCATTGAATTCAGAGGACAATGATGTTGGTCCAACATTTTGGAAGATAACTCATTGATAACTACTGAATAATTTTTTGCCATTTTTGGCACATATGTAATACTGTGGTAGGCTACGAAAATTTAAATAATTAAATTTAAATAGGAATTTATTTTTAAAAAGCCAGGCATACAAATATTTAAGGATTATTTGGTATAACGACCATAACGTTTGACCAAATTCAACCTAATTTTGTCCGCTGACAGTATCTATTACAATCTTCATACAAGCCAAAAAACAACTACTCGTGTCTCCCAATTTGTAAGATAGCGCTAAATGAATAAACAAATTTTTTTTGTAATATCTTGGGGAACAATTGACTGATTGCTACCACATTTAGTAGGAAAGTAGTACTGCGTCATTTGGTACGTACAAATACGTTTCAAGTATGTCACACAATTAATTACAAAATGGCAACCATCTAGCTATTTTAGCATAGTATGCTACTTCTTCGAAACTATGTAATCAATCCCAACTTAAATGTGTATGCTGGGAGTATAATTAACCAACATCAAATGTGCCTACACTGAGTTTCTTTTGTAAGAGAGTGTCACAACAAAAAATAAAGTTTCTGTGTCATATCTCGCAATACAATTCACCAATTCCTACCAAATTTGGCAAACAAGTAGCACTATGGCAGGCCGTAAGCAAATATTTTTAAAATAGTAGCCATAAAATATTTGTACTTCGAATTTATTATCTAAGAAATTAGAAAACCAATTTCAATATAACTTTGTATGCTGACAATATCGATTGTATCCATTAAAATGGTCTACGCAAAGCCTTATTTCCCTGCGACTTTGTAAGATAGCGCTAGACGATATTATACAGTGTTTATGTAGTATCTCGGGAAACAATCAACAGATTGGTTTCAAATTTGTCAAAGAAATTGTACTGTGGTAGGTCTTATTAACGTATTTGCTTTAAGCGCGTTTGTAAATTTTTTTCGGAATGTCGGCTATATAAACAAACATTTTAGTTTAGTGTGCTATATCTACGAAACTATGTAACATATTTACATTTAACTTTGTATAAAGCATCTATGACAATCATCTAAAGTGTTAATACATAATTTTTTTCATTCCATTTCTGAATATCGTCACATTAACAATGGAGATTTAATGCTATATCTCGAGGATCAATTAACTGAGTCATAAACAAATTTGACGGTAGTATTACTGCAGTAGGGTATGTAAAATAATATGGGTTATGTGCGGCAAGCATGTTTTAATGGAGTTTATAAAAATTAGAAAGATAAATTGTTTTATGAAACATTTCAACAATTTTCTACCAAATTTAATAGGTAATTTTTATTAATTTAAAGCGTTATTTATGCAAACAGACATCCTCTTTTGAAACATTATTAGCAAAACAGTGTCAAGTTAGTAAATGGAAAATTTTTCCATATTTTCGGGAATATTCAACTAATTTCCACAAAATTTTGCATAACTATAGAAAGCCAAGTAAAGTTGCGTGATTTAAATTATTACAGACATCGATTTTAGAAATTGTAGCTATATATATGTATATATATAAATATATATAAGTTTGATATGTCTATTTTACAATTAAACCGAATTCATTAAAACAAATGTATGCTGATAGTATCTAGTAGAAAAATCGTATACAGAAACTCTTTTTAGGCAAGTTTTTATAAGATAGCCCTGTTAAAAAAAATAAAGATGATAAGCCATATGCTGGAGACCAATCAACCTTTTCCGCCAAATTTTTCACACACGTGGCATTACGGTAAGCCATATAAACGTTTGTGTATTTAGTGGTTCAGACACTTATTTTAAAAGTGACGGGAGTTTAAATATTTTAGATTAATTAACCCCATCATTAAAAACATTAGACTGATTGCACCCGAAGTTGATGCTCCGAATCCTACCTCTGTGATGCAGTTTATAGCACGCTGGCTTAATTTTACGAGTTTATCTGAATTTGAATCCCGGGCATGTCACTCGTGTATTTCAGTTGTCTTGATACTGTTTCATATGTTCCTGGTTCCATCTCTAATTATATTGCGGTCAATAAGAAGTCAGCGCCTACCTGCTATCTTAGCTTTTAAGAATTTCACAAAAATTAATTTCACCTATGTAGAGGAAAGTAGGCTCATTAGTTATCAGTAACTTCTTGTTTACTATTTATTTGTGTTTAATAGTATTGCCTCTTTTTGTCAAAATAAAATAAACAAAATTATTCTACCATTCTCTCTCTGTCTGGCTAAAATTTCAACGTTTTAGGAAACCTTCCTTTGAAAATATTGCACGCGACAAATTATGAAACTTCCATGAAAACGGCCAGCAGATTGTCAAATCTTTCACAGAACCATGCATACAAACGTCCATGCAGGCTTGCATGGAATCGTCCAAAGAATCATCCATTGTGGCATACTAGCTTTAGCTTTCGTGTTTGCGCTTCCTACATATTAAGTGCGTTGTCTGGCTGGAGGTATTTTTGCGTGTCCGATGCCTAGAAGCTTAGGAACGCTAAAGACTGTCTAGGTACTCGCATTTACTATCTGATTGCATTTCCGCGCGACGCACTTAAAAGGCGTGCAAATTTTCTCTCTTTCTCTCTCTCTCTCTCTCACTCTCTCTCATGGACTCGCACCATAGGACATTTAGTTGTGAGACTTTAATTTTGTTGTATAATAACAAAGACAAAGGTGTGCTACGTCGCTCATTGTTATTTTAAGTAGCCTGTAACGGAAGTTTCATATTTAAGAATGATTGAGAAACATTCGTATCATCCTTTTTTATCCTAAAAATATGCACATTATTGACGGAAATAAAGATAGGAAACTAGCATTCAGACATGCATGTATCTTACTTTATATTCGTAAGCAGACACCGCTCAAAAATATTAAATAGATTTATTTCAAATGAGAATTATATGACTGAACCTCTGCGCTCTGTTTTCCGCCATAGGCAGGCGGCACCATTTAAGTTCGAGTATCGAATGTGTTTTTCTTACATGGAGTTGATTTTATTTGCACATGCAACTGATTTTTTTTTTACTGTGGTTTGTCAGGGCAATTTTGTTTTTTGTTCACCAATTTTCTTATCCAGTTTGTTTACTGTCTCTTTTTGATTCATGTTATATACAGTGAAAGGTTATTTTATAGTTTATTAGCAATTTTTGTTAATTAGTTGGGATTTGTATGGTTTTCCATTTCTTGGTTTTTTTATATGGGTTACTTTTGCAATGGATACATACAATCCATTAAAATTCTCACAAAATTCCTACAATATCACAACTAGTTAACTTAAAAATACATTTTGTTTTTAGTTAAATCTTAAGTTCTCATGCATAAATGAAAACAATTTAAAGTTAATAAAGCTATGTGTTCGTGTTAGTTAAACACAGATTTGGAATTTCCTTTTTTTTTGGAGAAAATTATTTCCGTTAAAAAGCACATAGAAAAGCTATTTTAAAAAATACAAATGAACAGTGCAATTTTATTCAACATGTGTCTTAATAGTAATTTTTTATTTACAGTGTAACATGCAAGTTCACATACCTTTGTTTCATTCAGTTATATTTCAGAATGACCCCTCCATTTTTCACCATAACATACGCTAGTTAAATTAATTTAACGTTGTATAGTAAGAAAAGTTATCCATTCCACTTAGCACAGTATTCATTCCAGCAAAACATTTTTAGTGTGTGTTTAAACCAGTCAACAGAGTAAATCATTCCAGTATGGTTAGATTTTTTTTTTTTTCATATTGATTCCTAACTGTTTTGAATAACTCTGTATAAAAGAGTTACAAACACCAAGTATTATGTTTTACTAGCGAACCGGCTTGCTTCGCCCAGGTACAATAGAGTTTTACAGTGGTACACTAATAAATAAATTGGGAAAAGACAATTAATTTATGTGAAAACAGAATTATAAAATTTTACTATGTTGGCCTAGGTTTTTAACTGATTACGGCAACCCAAAACAAAGGAAATATTTTTTACCCGATAGCCAAGTAGAAGGATATTGTTTTTGGAGTGTATCTGTGCAACTATCGCGTAGTTACCACATTTCCCATTTCCAGCGTCGATGTATAAAAATCTAAATGTGAGTTTCATCAAGTTGTAGCTTCAGAAATAAGTGTACCTAGGTACTACTTTTTGCGCTTGGCTGAGGGATCTTAATCGATCACCAAAGTTAAGCAACGTTCCCAGCGGCACACATTTGGATATGTGACTGCTTAGTGGCATAACATCTGAGCGCTTCCGGGCTTCGGAGGGCACGTTTAATATTCGGTCCCTGTTGTTTTCGATTGATAGCAGTCGTTGAGCCATTTCAAATGTCCTTGGGCGGCCTGATAAACTCTGACACCAGAAGAAAAATATATTTCGGTCATGTTCCCAGCCGTTGCAGAATTACATTTTGTTGTTATTTCACAGGACTCATATAAAAAGTATCCTACGAAATATCAACAAAATTTGTTAAGCCGTTATGTAGCTGAGTGGTAACAAACATACACACACATTTATAATATTAGTAGAATAGGTTACACACTTCTTATGCAAATCAAGGCAACTGGCTACGCCATATATACGGTTTTCAAAGCTGTATTAGGAATAGTTCAACTTCGTGTAAGTAACCATATTCCCTTAACAAATTGATAACATATATATTTATCTATACAAGCTGTTGTCCGTAGGTCTTACACATGTGAGTACCTTCACAAGTAATTATTACAGAATTGTTAGTTTTCCGGTTATAATACGCAATATTATGTAAATATATTCTACGCATCTCGAAACTTATCAATTTTTAACAAAATACTGAAACCTTGATAACTCAAAATCCTTGCAAAAAAAAATTTTCTCAAGAGAACGGTGATTCGAGAAAATTTTGATTATATTATTTATCTATATTTATAACATTCAAAAATGTAATAATTTTTTAATAAAGCGTTAAAAGTTGCCCTGGTTATACTTTCGAATATTTCTTTTTACATGTCTTGACAGTTTTTATCTTATGATCTGAACACTTTATTTTAGTAAATGTTATGCAAAATATATCAGGATTTAGTCAATGAAATTAGGAATGGTATCTTTCTCTTACAGAAACACACCAAGTTATTGGTTTAAAAATACGTGCAGAAATTCTGTAAAAACTGATAAGTGAACCCATTTACTTTTACGCTTATGTAAATCATGCTGGATTAATTTAATGTATTTGTTGTTACACTAGACTCTCATTAAGTTTACAGTTATAATCTACGTATAAAGCAATTTTTTAATACAGGCCCTAATTTCTGTCAAGGTTTTATTGATTTGAGTTTTCTCATGCCACAAAAGTTAAAAATAATATGAATTTCGCAATTTCTGGTAAACAAATTTTACTACTACGCATTAGATAAGAATTTATTATGTATTTTAATATTTAAAATACGATACGTGTAATGAATAAGAAACATTTCTGTACAAATAATTTTTCCTTTATATAACACTCATTCTTTCGTGTATAGTTAACGAAATGAAGACGCTAATTTTAATTATCTATTTATTTTTCTTAATTAAGTACTAGTTAATAGCTAATCCCATTTATTGCCCTTGGACTTGTACGAACTATGATGAATCTACGACACATGAGTCAGTTTGAGCCTCCATATAACTACAGGTAATAACCATTGTGGGTCCTCCCTCAGATTTAGTCATAAAATTTTTATTGCCTGCTGGCTGTTGTCTCCAGACACGGCAAAACAATGTTTTCATATATGTTTATGTATTTATTCATTATCTTAATATTTTAAGTTCATATGATACTTGTGTATCAGTTTGTGGTTTTCCATTACACTTGGCATCTTTTAAGTACTTTATTACGAAGAACTAAAAACAATTCGATTGTTCACAGCCACTCTAAATATTAAATTTAATGTTTGAAATGGTTTATTAAAATCCATATATTTCTAATATATACGTGACACTCAAAACGTAGTAAAGGAGTGACCCGTTATACAAGATTTCGATTAGACTCTCCTAATATCCATTCCAATATTTTTTGAAGTTAATCCTGATCGTAAAAACTGAGCGATAATGTGGCGAGGAGGCTAAACCAGTTATTATGTAAACTCACTCAGACTTGTTCGACGATTCCTATACATAGTTTTTAAACTAAAACCAAATACAATACAGCGGTAAACTATGACGATATCCCTCGTGAATGCATCCTGGGGCACGGGTAGCATTCTACTAAGAGACAGCACATTTGTGAGGCACCCATAGGTGAAAATATAACACTATATACTGCAAAAGAGAAGCAACGGAATATATTGCTGGCTGAAACAGGGACTACCCTGAGGAAACCAACTGTCACCCGGTAATATCGACTGCATTGTTAAATGCAAAAATTCATATTTAGTCATATATGTAGGTATTTATACTCGTTGTGAGACGCCACCAAAGTCTTATTTCTTGACATAATGTGGCCCTTGCATATGGAGGGCCTCACATACATATAAGATAGGTGTTACATAAAATATATGTACTGGTAAGAAAATGTAAATTGTTTTAGTAAATATAATTATGCGTAGAGACCACTGCTATTCGTAATTAAGGGATATTTTAATTTACTATTCACAGCCATAATTATACTTTAACTAAAGTGTGTTGTGCAGAAAAATTAAGTTCTGTTACAATACACGAGGGTTAACGTGTNAAAAATAAATTTTGCGCTATACGGAAATATAAAAATTATGTTTGTGCCAAACATTATCTGGAATAGAAAATTTATCTATTCGCTTGGATTTAATAGACCCCATTTAAGTAAATATATATTAAACCATTTTATTAATGGTTGTATAATG